>MNCI01011857.1:94964-110108 GCA_015680685.1 Gnetum montanum | reverse complement strand
AGTGCATGGATAGGTTTAATTAATGTTATTTATTGCTTTCCTAGTAACGCGGCATGAGTACGACTTAGTTACAAGCGTTGACGAACGTGTACGGCTAGCCAAGGAATCGGCTACTCATCGTGAGTAGATTCTCTTACCCTTTCCTCCTAGAACGTGGGACAAGTACGACTTGATTACGAGCATCTATGGATGTGTACGGCTAGTCAAGGAATCGGTTGCTTGTCACACTTAGGTTAGTTAAGTGCCTCAGTACGACCACTTCAAGCACATGCGTTACGTGTGGTAATCCCAATAACGATTAGTGTTTGGTAGCCACAGTTGCACAATTCAGGGTGTGTACAGCAAGTGGGAATGGATGCTGATGCTAGGACTTAGTGCTGTAGTTAGAGTTAGTTTTAGCTTCTCAATCCTTCACCGTTTAACATAGGAGATAAACTTTAAAATACCAAAAAAATCATATACCTCGGACTTACTTAACCATACACCGTGACAACAACAAGTAAGTCTAGGAAGACAATGAACAATTAACCCCAAGTGTTCCTTGTGGCGTTTAGGCATTTAGTCTGTAGAGTTCGACAAGATCACGCATGCTATGCTCGTTTCATATGGTTGAGTGTAGGAGTACCTCGCCACTCATCAAGAGGTATAACAAGAATAATAAGAGCTTTATTGATGTGATTTTTAATAAGTTTTGTGACTCCCTATACTTCTACCTTACTTCTTTTCTAATCTCAAATGTAACATGGAATGCAGCAACATTTCCTAAGATATAAATGTTTTGATTATATCATATAATATTGACTAAAACTTGTCCAAGTACAGGGTTTAATGAGATCTTTTATTGCTCTTCTCTAACATGGAACATCTAAGTCACATCTCTAGTTCCCTAGCTCACAATCATTGCAAATTCCTATAGATGACTCATAATTAGTCTATAGTCTCTTAGTTCTTTTGCTAGAATATGGATGATAGTACCTACGCCACCAATTTCTACTACTAGTGTGCTTGATGATGCTTCTACTTTATCTTTCTTTATAAGCACAAGTTTCATGGTCTCTATGTAAGATGCATTTTGAGCTTTTCAAAGTGTATTATTAGTGTAGCCTAAAATTCTAGCTTGTCTGCACAATTACCTTATTAGAACAGGGAATGGTAATATAGGTTTCCCTAACTACTTCACCTCAAAATCTTCTCTCAATTTCCAAAATGAGAAGTTGTGCTATAGTTTCTAGATATTTTCCACTCATAATGGCATTATCTATGGCTTTTTATGTTCATATTTTATTTATGTGCTTTGTAGAATATATATGATATGTGCCAATCTTGAAATAAATGTTCTCAACTATGGAAAACTCACCAAAATTTTTATTCTTTTCTTTGTATGCCCTTTCTACCCAAAGATTTCTTGTTTGTAAATCAGAATGGGTCGATATCACAACTATTTCTATGCTCATGTTTGGTAGACCCAATGCTTTAGCAATTATTTCAACTAAATAAGAAACTAAAACACGTTCAATGTTGATTGTTGCATCCTCTTGTCTATTATACAAGAATTGGTACATTTCCCCTAAGTAACATTCATTGTTTGTAGAGATTGTAAACTGAAATGCTAAAGCTTCTAATTGATCTCATATTTCTTGAGATGTAAATTTTAGTAGCAGTCCAAAATTTAGTTTTATAATGATAGTGGACATGATTACTTTGTCACTTATTTCATTCACATAGCCTTTTGAAGGGATGAGTTATTTGTCTAATTCTAGAGTAGGAAGTACATATGCTTCTACTTGCACTAGCTACTATGTTTGAGGCATCAATTGATAAATTAAATGGGATTGCACCTCTTATTCTTCTTCTTGGGATTATGATAGTTGATTTCTGCCATGTCCTCTATCACATTCTCCTTTCAACCTCTTTTTTCATTATTGGGATGGTCTATTAACTATAAAGTCCTTTTTTTAGCCATTTGTAATCATAAGGATTATCCATGATTTTTAAAAAAATTTCTACTAAAGCTAAAGTTTTGACTTGTGTTCACTGAGATCCATTGGATCTATCAAACTAGTTTCAAAATTTCCTTTATAGATTTTTTTAAAACAAATTATAACTTAGTGCTACCCATTAGAATTAAACCTGTGACCTAAGGTTACCAAGCCAAGACACTTACCACTAAGCTAACACATGAGTTATAGAAAATTCAATTTTTTTGAATGAAAGGTAGGTTAGTTGTATTACTTTTGGGGTAAACCCCAAAATAAACTTACAAAATCAAGAGCTTCATGAGGGAAAGAGGATCTTTCAACTAGACAAGAAGAGAGCCAAACAAAACTTCTATCTAGAATACTATTGGTAAACCAAATTAGTAAGGTTTAAAAGAACTAAGAAACCCATTATCCTAAATGAACAAATACAAATTGAAAGAAAAATCAGTGAACTTAACAAATAAATCCTAAATAAAAATATCTTATTAAAATTCATAATATGTATGAGCTTTTATAATGAAATACATGCTAATCTTAGAAGAGAGAGATTTAAGAAATTAACCTCATCATAATTAAGTGTATTAGCGATTCTAATTTTTTGGTTAAAGAGATAAGTGAGGCTATTATAGGTATTTGATAAAGATAGATTATGAAGAGAATGGATAGTTGTTATCACATCCTTTTAGTCTTCCCCATGTTGACAACTTGTTTAACTTCCAAAAGATGTCTAAATTGGAGAAATGTTTCTCTTACCAATGCTTTGGTAAAAATGTTAACTATTTTATCATCAAAACTATAATGTACCAATTGAATATTACCTTTCTTAACTTTCTTTCTTATATGATGATGCATGATGTCAATGTGCTTTTTTCTTCCATGAAATACTAGATTTTTTAACCTTGCAATGATGTTGGTTCTATCACAAAACATTATCATATGAGGTTCTTATGAAAAAATCCATTTATGTTAAGAAAGTTTAAATCCACGCTACTTTTTTTGTGCCTTTTGAAAGTGTTAAATATTCTACTTCAATAGTGCAAAAAAAAATTGTGCTTTGCTTCTTTATACTCTAATACATGAGTGAGTGACCATAGAAGAAGGAATATACTGATGTTGATTTGCAATCATTCTAACATCCATCCTAATCAACATCTATATATTCATGAATGACATAGTTTTCATGGTTTTATAGTAGCTAAATCTATAATTAAAGGTATTCTTGAGATACTTAAGCACATGCTTTGCAACTCCCTAATGAGCTTCGCTACATTTTTTATGAACTTGGAAAGGTAAGATATACTAAATTGGAGATCTAGACTTCTAGTAGTTAAATACATAAGATTACCAATTAGTGATACGTATAGGGTAGGAGTTACATGGGAGGAATCATCATTTTTGGAAATCTTGAGATTTTGAAAAAGTGGTATATCCATTAGCTTACAGTTGGACATATTGAACTTTTTTAACAAGCCTTTGGAAGATTTTTGTTGGAAAATATACATAGCACTGGAAGACTTAAAAACTTCTATTCCAAAGAAATAGGACATGGTACTTAGTTCAGTCATATTGAATTCACTTTTTATCATGAAGACAAAATTCTTATTCAATAAGATAGATAAGGAAAAATAAATGAAATTATGTACATAAAGACAAATAAAGGTAAATTCATCACCTTCTATTATTTTATAAATATTGGTCTCTAAAAAATATGCTCAAAGCCTAAATGAATAAAATATTCATGAATCCACTTAAATCAAGCTTGTGAAGCTTACTTAAGGCCACATAAATCTTTATCAAGATGGTACATATGATCTTGATTATCATGGTTTACCAGCTTAGATATATATATATATATATCTATTAATTGGCTGAGATGATTTTAAATAAGATGATTTTAACCAAGCCCAACTACTGGATGAGGTAACATGACAACTAAAAATAGAATCACTCATCCCTCCTCTATTTCTCTACCACTTACCCAATTTAGTTTTACCCTCTCGGTCAAGTTTGTTCTATCTTTGTTTGTTTATGGCATTTTTTAGCATTATTTATGCAAGAGATTTATTTCTAAAAAACACTATGAACAAACAAAGATAGAACAAACTTGACCAAGAGGGTGAAACTAAATCAAGTAAGTGGTAGAGAAACAAAGGAGGGATGAGTGATTCCATTTTTAGTTATTTTGTTACCTTGTCCAGTAATCGGGCTTAGTTAAAATCATCTTATTTAAAATCATCTTGGATAATTAATATATATATATAAGCTAATGGAGTAGTTTCATAGGCTATGAGTAGAATTTAATTATTTTTTAAGTTTTAAAGTTAGCAATTATCATTATAAAGGACATTGTTATAAATGTTCAAGTTGTTAAAATATTATTAGAACTATTTAAATAACATCACTATTTGCATTCCAAATAATATATACTGGTAAACATAAATTGGTAGAAATAAAAGTTTATATATTTCGTATATGTTGATGAAGGAATACATTGCATAATTCTTGCAACAAACATTATAGAGTTGTAAAATAGGATTGAGAAAAAGGCAAAATATAATGATAAGTGTGAACTCAATATGCCTAATTCTCCAATTGAGCAAAACAAACTTCCTGTGTAATTCTACTATGGAGATGTTTAGCATTTGAAATCTTTCTGTATCTCTGCATAGAGAAAGGATGATGAATCTTCAAAGAATTAATGATCTTGACTTTAGATAATGCAACAAACATTAGACCTATAACTTCTCTTGAATCAATGTCAATAGTAGCCTTATCTAGTGTCATTCCTTGAGATTTATGAATAGTTATGGCCCATGCCAAGCGTAATGATAACTAATGTGATGCTGCTCGAGCCACAAGTATAGTTGGCACATGATAAGAATTACCATTATCAAAGGGACATCCAATGTAAGAGTCAAAATCAACAACAATGTACAATGGTGATGTAGGTGGTTGTTTACTTGGACAATACATAATACTATGAATCATGCCAAGTGCACCATTCACCAATCCTGTTTCAAGACAAAGGCTAACTATGAGCGTAACCCTTGCACCTTCACATATAAGCAAAGATTGCTCAATATCATCATCATCATCATCTAAGATTTTAAATCCACATGGATCTCTATCTGCTACACACACAGCAATGGGTCTCCATATTGTTTACAGCATCTTCTTATTATGTGATTAGACTTTATCCTTTGTATAATATAAACACATTGATTCTTCAAAACTATCTAATCCACTCAAAGTGGATGAAATATTTATTCAAGTATCCAAGAAATTATAATCTTCATCATGGCTTTTTCCTTCTCTGATATGCATCAAAACTTCCTTGAATCTTTGTTGTTAAGGATCAATTCCAAATTAATGATAACCAACATCTAAAACAAAAAAGGTTTGAAATGATTTCTAAACCCATATAATATCTAGAATCTTGGATGCAAAAGGCATAACATTAAGCACTAGAGGAAGCTACCCCAAATCACCTATCAATATAACTAATCTTCCTCCAAAAACTTCATTACGATGTTCTGGAAAAATTTCTCTTAGTCTTCTATCAATGCTTTGTAGAAATCTTCCTCCCACAAAACTCATTTCATTAATTATTCTATATCTTACCTTTGATAGTTGATGTTGCACACTTATCTTTGCAGAGGTAGAGAGTTCTTTATAGGCATCTATTCCAATGTTCAAACTAGAATGAATGGTTGTTGTGTTAATGTTAAATGTCGTAGCTCCTGTGGGTGCCATGAGAAGTAAAGCATTATGTTCTTTATGACAGTATTTCATGAAAAAATTATGAATCGTGCCTATGAGAAATGACTTTCCCATACCAACTATTCCCTAGATAATCATTCGTAAAGGAGAAACAACTTCATTTGTTGACTGTGAAAACATCATGTGCCCTACAATTTTATTCTAGCATTTCTTTTGCTTTGTACCGAGCTTATCAAAATCGTAAGCACTATAGCAATGATCAATAATAATAATGGAGCAAGATGATTTATTGTTGGCAATAAAGCTTGTAGCGAACTTTGCAACATCCTCTCCTAGATACTATAACGTCTAGTGATGCATTTTATCAACATCCCTTATGCCAAGCATCTCCAATTTTGTTCTTTGAAAATAGCATGTTGATAAGAGATGATGGTTCAGGATTTCAAAATCGTATTCCTCATGATCTTACACTTAGGGAGTTAGATCTTAAAATTGTCTTTCTTCCTCCAAAGCTCACTAGAATTCTTCTTCACTATTAATCTCGGATGCTACATATAGATGTTGAACGAACAACCACTTCATTTCAATCTCTTCATCATTTGAACCAAGATCTCATTTGACATCTCTAAACAAGTAATGCAACAACAACATAGCCTAATAGTATTAAATTCATTTTTTCCCTTACTTCAGTGGGATTAGAAACTTGGGATAATATCTAACAATAGCATTTGGCTCCAAGTGACACAAATTCCAGTTTGGGTTATTCTTATTCTTCATGTTGCAATTGTACTCTTTAAAACCCTACAGTAATGATACACCCTCCATGGGTAGAGAATGTTTTTGATACATATTAATAAGAGTTGTATAGTTTTCAACTTCATTAGTTTCATCTAAATTAGTTTAAACTTTTTTGTACACCTCTTGAGAAACATTAAACGTGCAGAAAACACAACTACAGTTTATCAAATGAAGCTCATACAACATATGGCACACCTCCATAACATCAATATCTCTATATAGTAGCATCCATCATTAGTCTTCTATAGATTGATAAAGCATCTTCATGAGGATCCCTTAACTTAGAAATTTATAACAACATGTCATGAAAAGATAATGATTTCTTCTCTATTTTAGCTGCATATTTCACGATATATTTTATGACAAGATATTTTGACATTATTGGCTAAAAATATGTATTTTTCCTCCATGTTTGAAGCATCATTCTATTATGAACATTAAGCGTTGAATTTTTTGTTTGAGGAACATAAATAATCTCATTTTTATTTTCTAGATCTCTCTAAAGAGTGGATTCTAAAGATAATGACCAAGAAACATTATACATAGAATTGAAAGATACAAAAGTTGAATATCTATATTTTTTTCCCAAGATAAAGTATAGTTTACTTGCTAATAAAAATGAATGCAATTGTGAGGAAATAGTAAGGAAAAAATAATTTGATTATAAAGTGGTACTTGCAAACTTCTCTACCATTACGCTTTCGTAAGCATGCACCAGGTTTGCAGATAGTACATCTTTGAACAACATTAGGTAAATCAGCATAATCAGTTTCTAGATCCATACATTGTAGTTGTTTAGTAGTCAACTCACATGGATGATGCAACATATTTACACCTAAAGCCTAAGTGGCATGACAAATTGAAAGATATAACAATGGAGAAATTAATATCTACATGTTCTAAGCCATATCAAAAAAAAAATGTTATGTAAAGAACATAAAAGATAAACGAGAACTTACATTATTTGGATGTCCATTAGTTGTAAATCTTAGATTCCATGCATTTGTAATTGAATCAAAAAATTCATTTGCCATACGCATGACGTGAGGATCATTATGTTGGAGTTCATCTATCTTTAGAGCACCTTGTATCCATAGGAAACCATGGACATATGGAGATCTACAATGCTGCCACTCATATCATGTCCAATAGTCAACAACATAGAATTCATTCATCAAAACTATTTTTTAAAAGGCAGTGTGACGACAATGCATAAACTCTATAACTATATGTGGATTTTCTATGATACTACTCTATCTCTAATGTTTAAGTTTTTATGAGTTCTCAAGTGGATCTCCTTCCATTAAATTATGCAACTCAACCCAATAGAGATATGCTACACTCAAAGTAAAAATAATAATACATGTTCCCAATTGATTCACCATGTTAGTTAACTCTGATTTACATTTTCTCCAATAAGATGACATACCATGAATGAAGGTACCATATTGCATTAAACTGTCAACGATTACATGTGATGGAGCATTATGCAATTGTTCCTGTAGTTCCTCAATAGTTATGAATGCATCTATAATAATTTTTTTAAAAAATACAGAGGTAGATTCCATTGTCCATCTCCTTCTAATGATGTTGTAGATATAATACCTAAAAATAAAACTCATATCGTTGTTTCAATGATTTAAAAAACATTATGAAAAATAAAAATAACAATCAAATGGATATAATATTTATTGGAAATGCTTGTCGCATCCAAATCTACCATATTTGTAGCGAACAAGATGTTTTACATGTTTATGCAGTTTGACATCTTTAGCTCTTCGTTCAAGAAAATCACATTTTCCTTAAAGAAAAGGACTTGGAAATGCTATCGTAAATAATCCATCATGTTAAACTTATAAATAGAATAATCTGACATGGGAGACCATTGAGCAACATCTAAATCTTGCAATGATGGATTATGCATCCATGTTGTTATCCAATCAATTTCATTTCGTACAATTCCAAAATGTTGTGCAACTAAGGATGTATGATCGATAATGTTTTCTTCATCTATCTGAAGCAAAGGACCTTGAAACTACAATCTTATTTCTCTATCCTTTTCTGACAATGGAAAATAAAGAATGCTATGGAAGATGTTAACATCACTGGTATTAGCAACATCATTTAATGTATGCATATCAATCTCAACATTGTGATAGTACAAATCATTTGCCTTATTAAAAATCAAGGCTTCATAAACCCGTTAATAATGAAATTATACTCGGTGCCCATTTTATTTGCTCTTCTCAATATCAAGAAAGGGATATCTTTAATTATAAGAAGAAGTCTCTTAGTAATCTATGTGACATTCTAAGAAAAGCTAATTGTGTGACCTTTATACTTGAGTTGTCTTTTGCAATATTGGAAAAAAGAGTGACTAGGTTATGAAGAAGGCATTTCCACTGTTGATGCATTGGCAACATCTATAGCTTTGTTCATTTGATGAAATAAATTTTCTTCTTGTTGATGTTGCCTCATTTGGCACTCACTCTCGCTATAAGGTAGTTGTTTTTGATCTTCTTGTAATTGTTCTTCTTCTATGTGTGTGATTTTTGGCATAAATGTTGCTTTAATAATAGGTGTAGATGCATTTCCAATGTCCTGCAAAAATGTTTAAAAATTGAATTAAAATATGTACCAACTTGAGTATGGGTAGACACCAACCTACATTTTTTTATGGATCATTACATCGGATGAATTTCCAAGTTGATGGATCCTAAAAAAATATATGCAATGTAACTACATAAATAAAACGAAAAGATTTTCCTATGTTAAAAACTTGTTTTAAAATATTAAAAAATGCATAAATTACATACTCTTGAATTTCGTAGAATTAGTTGTCGTTGTCATTCGTGTCGTTTTGCTTCCTATTTTAAAAATCGTCTTTTCTCCTTTGCAGTTATCAATTCTGAATTTCTAGTTTCTACGATCCATGGTAGTCCTTCACCTCGACCACGCCCACATGCATGCCCACTACCAAAACCCCCATGAATCGCATTACTTGTTGCAACATATGGTTATTATTGCTGATCTTGAAGAGAATGTTCTACGCCTTCTCAATTGAGACTAATAATAATAAGATCCATGTTTTTGAAAATGCATGAATTCAAATATTCCACCTCTTAATCCTAATGCCTAAGTACAATATCTTTAAATAAACATTAGATTTATTTTCCTACTTAGTATAATCATTTTATGTTTGTTGTTCGTCATCGTAATCATCATCCCACATTGCATGGCATCGTAACTGTCAACATAACCATCACTGCATCCTACATTGCACTATAACTATCATCACCTTAACTGTAACGATGGAAAATGTCGGCAGCTAGAACACCAAACAAAATCCATGTACACAGTCTTAACCGCGGATCCGTGTGAGGGTTGTGTTGGAGAAAATGAATCAGCAGTGCCCTGAACGGTCTTGTCGATCAGACAGGGACTTACTAAATCAATAAATCGATGGAGATTATGAATATTTCATGGAACGATTTGATTCGACGAGTCGCGAAATGAGAGAAAAACAATGTAGATGAATTATAATAATGATAACGTTAACGAGGTAAAAGGAATCAGACACGAGATAAATGCATGATTACAAGATCTATGGTTTGACCCAGAAAAATGAGTATTTTGTATATTCAAGTTACACTGGGGAGACCCCGATTGTTTTGTATGAAACAAACACAAAGTAACAAAGAAACTGTCGTTGCAAAAGTATAGAATGGAGTCTGATCTACCTTGTAGGTCGAAGATGGGATGCAAGGAAGGTCAAGTTCTGACATCTATCGATCAACTGTTTCTGATCAATAGAACTCACAAGCCACACCAGATGATCTCTCAATCTCTAATCTGTTCCTTTTGCCTTGGGTAGTCTTTGCTCGAAACTGTCAGCGATCACCGATGGAGAAAGTTGTGTTTTCACCAAAAGGGTAATCGCTCCTGCCGCCAATGTTTTTGCAAAATGTTTCCTGTCTCTGTTAAAGGATAGTGCTGCCAAGAGATTACCAAAAAAAAATGCTGCTCTCTTTCTCTGTTTCTCTCTGTGTATCTTTTCTCCATTTTTTCTTTCTCCCCCTGTCTCTTTTGCCAACTGAGGTATTTATAAGTTTGACGGCATGTGGAGAAGAAATAGCTGTGATGACACGTGTTTCAAACCCTTCGGAAGATCATTGACTTGATCATCCTTGTGCTNCCAATCTGCAAGAAAGAGAAAAAAGTTGATCTGTTACGCTTCCTTTGGATTCTCTTTGACGCTTTCGAAGCTCATTATGCTGCCTTGCGTAACAGAGCGTAAATCTGCCCTTGGATAAAAGACTTAGCAGAATACATGAGAGATCGCATATTACACTGCTTAGGCCTTAGGCTTCGCCAAATCTGCTGAAGTAAACCGCCTTCGAATATCAGACTATGTTACGCAAAGCATCATTACGCTATGTTACGTGCTATAGCGTAAAGACAGAAAACATAGTAAGATAGGGAATCTGCAAAAGAAAACCGAAGTCTTGATGTCGCACGCCTTCTTGCCTTGCCTTGCCTTGTTCTCCCTTCTGGAATTCTGTTGTGTACTTTTACCTGAATCACACATCTTCGCTTGAGGTCGACTCACAATTTCCATAGTGTTTCAATGGCCCCTCTTTGTTGACGGTTAGAGGGTTTGCCCAAGAGACGTCGACAAAGAATACGAAACACCGGATAGGTAAAGCACCAACAACGTTCATCAATTGTTACTCAAGTGTCGCCCTATCAACATAGAAGAGCAAAGACGGAGGCAATGGGAAATAGGATGGTATAGGAGGAAACAGGTTTGGGGAAGACCCAAATGAGTAAGGATGGCCTTCTCACGCATAAGCAGTTAGGCTTTCTCCTACAGGTGCGTTAGCATGGAGTTATGCCGTCATTTTGTAGATGAAGGGGTTGCATAGACGAATTGTGTTGCGTCTGCACGGCCTGGGTGGATGTGTTTCACCCATTTTGCTGACCCCCCCTTTTTTTTGAGCATCCATTGGGCGAATTGCGTTACACCGGTTTATGGACTTAATTGTAATGTGAATACGGAGAACTAGTGTTGCGTGTGTAGATTTTGCAAATGGGAAGCGGATGATAGAGATGGAAGTACAGTAAGGGCTGAGGGTAGGGTTATAAGGGGAATAGGGATGCACTTCTAAGTGGACAAGCTAACCTGAGCAGCCATTTCAAAAAACTATTTGTACTTCACCACTCAAATGAATGCACCTCTGGACAACATCTTCGAAGCAAGTAACCTACAACCAAAGAAGAAAATGGAGGATACCATTGCTCGTGCGAATCGCGGGCGAGGTTGTTGAAACAAGTGCCATTAGAGGCGAGATGAAGTGATCGGGCCATGAAGGAGGAACTGTAGCACAAGGCCAGAGTCTTCAACCTTGACGCTCCGCCCAGCATATCGTCACCAAAGATTATCAGACTCGGCACACCTGACTGGTTATGTAAAGGACCAACCAGATGAATCTATGAAGCTAGGGCCTGATAGTGATGATGAGCGGATATCCCCAAAGTCGTAACTGATGAGAACGCCTTTAGGACTCTGGGCGTGAGAACTAACCTCTCAGAGGTACCACCGCTGGAATGGGTGTGGTAACAGTATCTCTGAGGGGTTAGTAGTATGCCCTTCGGCACATCCGAGAGATTAGTAGAATGCCAGTGAGGTAGTGACGCTGGAGCTGTCTCAGCATCCCACCCCGTTTGTCTTGCAGTTGTAGAGAGAATATCACGTTTGCTTGACTTGCATGATGGTAGCTTGTGAGCCCCAGTTTTAAGTCCTAGGAGACTATCATTGCTGATTTTAAGTCTCAGCAGACCATGGTCCCAGTTTAAAGTCTGGGCGGACCGAGAAATGCTAGTTTTACGTCGTAGCGGATGATGGCGGGGCTGATTTATGGTCTCAGCAAACCACGCTATGGATGTCAGTTTCATGTCATGACCCAAGGACAAATCTGTGCTAGTTTTACGTCTCAGCAGACGATTACTTACCTCTGTCAGTTTTATGTCATGACGGACAACCGGTGCCAGTTTAGCGTCGTGGTGAACGCGTGCAAAAGATGCCAGTTTTTTGTCTTGGCGGACTTGTACAACATTGCTAGTTTTACGTCGTAGCGGACGGTTACAACTTACCAATTTTACATCGTGGTGGACGGTCAGTGCCAGTTTAACGTCGTGGCGGACGCGTGAAGGGCGTGCCAGTTTTACGTCATAGCAGACATTTGTTGCCAGTTTAATGTCGTAGCAGACGATTGTGGCCATACCTGATATTTACACTGGAAATGCAACTATATGTAGTACCGCTTCAGATATATATGATTGACAGGGTTTGGTAACTTGTTGCCATCGACATCCGCTAACTTGAATGCTCCGTTGTTATACGCATCAGTCACCAAGAAAGGGCCCTCCCAGTTTGCAGAGAATTTGCCTACTGGTTCACGAATAGCCTTGAGAACTAAATCTCTTTTCTTAATCAGACGTTGCTGAAGATTGTGACGATGCTTTTGCCTCTGCTTGTCTTGATATTTTTCGATTGTATCAAGCGTCTGTATTCGCTTCTCCTCTACTAAATCCAAATCCATGATCCGAGACTCGGTGTGTTGAGCCTCATTTATAATCGTGGGGAGGACCATTCTCAGAGAAGGAATTTGCAACTTGAGGGGCAGCACTACTTCAGATCCGTAGACTAAGCTATAGGGTGTACTCTCTATAGCCGTCCTACATGTAGTACGATACGCCCATAGCACATAGAGGATTTTTTTGTGCCACCGTCTCTTGTTGCTGTCGAGCATTTTCTTGAGCAGATTGATGATGACTTTGTTTGTTGCTTCAGCTTGACCATTTGCTTGCGGGTAGTAGGGTGAGGAAAAATATTGTTTAATGCCAAGGCTATCACAGAAGGATTTGGTTTCTGTACTACTAAACTGCGGCCCATTGTCGGTCACGATAGTCATCGGGAGACCAAATTTGGTTACAATGTTGTCTAAGATGAAATGGCAAATCTGTTTAGATGTGATGTTCCTTAAAGGAATAGCTTCTACCCACTTCGTGAAGTACTCAGTAGCGGTAACTATGAAGCTATGACCTGCGGAAGATTTCGGCGTGATGGGACCTATAATGTCTAGTCCCCATCGTTGAAAGGGCCATGTTATCTAAGTCATATGTAACTCCGTAGGCGACATGTGTATAAGATTTGTGTGACGCTGACACGTGTCACAAGTTTTAACCTTTGTCAGGCAATCTTTTTCCATGCGTGGCTAGTAGTACCTTAAGCGGCGAATTTTTGAAGCCATAGCCCGTGGTGCTACGTGTCCTCCGCATAATCCCTCGTGAACCTCGCCGATGATACGTTGTGCTTGGTCCTTGTTAATGCAAGTAAGCAGCACACCATCAAAAGAGCGTCTACAAAGAGTACTGTCTCCTATGATTACGTACTGCCTAGCTTGCTTGCGGATTGCATCTTTCTGCCCGCGTGTCAATTCATGTGGTAGCTTGCCTTGTAAAAGGTAAGTTTTAATGTTGTCGTACCATTCTGGCATGCTTTCTTTGAGAAGAGAAGATATTTGCGCCGCCTAAACAATAGGACTTGTACAATCTGTTATTAAAGCAGGAAAAGTGTCGAGTAGATGTGAGGGCACGTTTAAGGCCAACGTAGCCAGCGCATCGGCCAGTGTGTTATCATTCTGTGGCACATGTTGGGCATCGATGGTCGCGAATTGTTTCATAAGATCTTTAGCCATATCGCAGTAGGGCTGCAAATGTACAGCTTTGCAAGCGTAGACTCCTGTGATCTAATTGATAAAGAGCATTGAATCACCCCTAATTGCTAAGTGTCGAACACCGAGTTCGCTGGCAGCAGGTAATCCTCTAAGGAGCCCCTCGTACTCTGCCACATTGTTCGTACAGGGGAAAGTTAAGTGATAAGCGTGAAGACGCGCGTCCTCAGGTGATAGCGTAATAATGGTGGTAGCACTACCACCTCTAATGGTTGAAGCTCCGTCGAAATACAACGTCGCCTCGGGGCCTGTTAAGATAGGGCTTATGCTATGTACATATTTGTCTGGAAATTCAGGCTCTATGGTCGCCTGACTGTCTATAGGAGATGTTACTAATTGGTCAGCTATCGCTTGACCTTTCATAGAAAATTGGCCAATGTAATGCAGATCGAATTCTGCCATGATAGCCTTCCAACGAGCTATTTTGCTACTTTCGTATAAGTTATGCGTAATGGCCCTAAGGATGTTATTTTTACAGATGATATTAACTTGACTACAGAAAAGATAATGTCTGCACTTTTTGGGCGTAAATACTAACGCTAAGCAGTTACGCTCTACTTCGTTGTACCTCGTTTCATACGCACATAGAGCGTGACTCAAGTAGTAGATGGGTACTTCTGACCCGTCATCCCTCCTTTGACAAAGTAACGCTGCTAGGGCTATGTCTGAAGTTGCGAGATAGATATAGAATGGTTGATCCCTTTGCGGTGGGAAGATTATTGGCAAACATTGAAGCTCCTGCTTCAAGCTGCCGAACGCACGCTGACAATCATCCGTCCATTCGAAATCAACCCCCTTTTTAACCAAATGTTGCATAGGATGTAACTTGTCGGTTAATCTCGAGATGAACC
>MNCI01011857.1:51058-85875 GCA_015680685.1 Gnetum montanum | reverse complement strand
TGCCCCCATGTTATTGTGGGGTACTTGCACTTGCAGCCCAGATGGCAGCGCAGTGGCTTGGGGAATGACAAGGAAGTGTGTCTGTGTGGTCATGGCTAGGTTAAGAGGGGAGGCTTCTCCATTGTAAGGAAATAGGGGATTTGTGTACGTGTGGGGGCTCAGAGTATGGTACGAATGTTCAGACTGGGCTGCAAATTCATCCTCTTCCTCCTCCCCATTCTGGGGTTCCTTCATAGCTCGTGTAGCCTGGCTCTTGGCCATGACCAACTGTGTTATAATTTCATGTTGATGGTCTGTTAAAGGGATAATGTCATAGGCTGTTGGGGTGAAATCCTGACCCCCTCAATGGATCATCTCGAAATTCCACTTCGCCTCGATTTCGGCTCGGCTAAGGGCAAGCTTCGCCTAGATCTTGACGCAGATGAAATTGTATTCATCGGGGGTTATGATAGTGAATACTGGGTCTTTGCCCTGCAGTCTCAATGACCGACGCGATGGTCCCTGAGGTCCTGTTGCACCAGAAGCTGGTCTGGTGACAACGATGGGGTTCACAGATGTGTCACCCAAATCAGCGGTGACCATGGCGATTGTGGTAGTGTATGCGGAATCCATTGATCAGGTATATTGACGACAACGTACGACTGGATCTAAACGATGACTGACAAAAAGATTGCGAATAGGCTTTCTACCTTCTAGGATTTCAAAGGAATCATTCCTGTGACCGATCTATACCACACGATTTGCCGTAAACTTCCCTAGAGGTATTACGTTTACGTTTTTGGGTATAAATTGCTAACAGGGCTACCCGAAAAATACGGATTGGAGCCTACGCCCTCCTTCTAGCGCCAGAAAACTATAACAACGGAAAATGTCGGCAGCTGGAATACCAAACAAAATCCGTGTACACAGTCTTAACCGCGAATCCGTGCAAGGGCTGTGCTGGAGAAAACGAATCCGTAGTGCCCTGAACAGTCTTGTCGATCAGACAAGGACTTACTAAATCAATAAACCGATGGAGATTATGAATATTTCGTGGAATGATTTGATTCGACGAGTCGCGAAATGAGAGAAAAACAATGTAGATGAATTATAATAATGATAACGTTAAGGCGGTAAAAGGAATCAGACACGAGAGAAACGCGTGATTACAAGATCTATGGTTTGACCCAGAAAAATGAGTATTTTGTATATTCAAGTTACACTAGGGAGACCCTGATTGTTTTGTATGAAACAAACACAAAGTAACAAAGAAACTGTCACAGCAGAAGTACAAAATGAAGTCCGATCTACCTTGTAGGCCGGAGATGGGATGCAAGGAAGGTCAAGTTCTGATGTCTATCGATCAACTGTTTCTGATCAATAGAACTCACAAGCCACACCAGATGATCTCTCAATCTCTGATCTGCTCCTTTTGCCTTGGGTAGTCTTTGCTCAAAACTGTCAGCGATCACCGATGGAGAAAGTTGTGTTTTCGCCAAAAGGGTAATCGCTCCTGCCGCCAATGTTTTTGCAAAATGTTTCCTGTCTCTGTTAAAGGATAGTGCTACCAAGAGATTACCAAAAAAAAATGCTGCTCTCTTTCTCTGTTTCTCTCTGTGTATCTTTTCTCTGTTTTTTCTTTCTCCCCTTGTCTCTTTTGCCAACTGAGGTATTTATAAGTTTGACGGCATGTGGAGAAGAAATAGCTGTGATGACACGTGTTTCAAACCCTTCGGAAGATCGTTGACTTGATCGTCCTTGTGCTGAAATTCGTGACTACACACAATACGCGCATCTACATATTGTGCGTATGAATAACAAGTGTGGATTGGGCATGTCTTAATTGATTTTGGACTACATTACGCTCGTACGCATTGCGTCGCGTAAAAGAGCGTAATAAAGTACAAATGTAATGGACTCAAGTTGCCTTACGCTTGTTTACGCTGCCAAGCGTAGTGAAGCATAAACAATGATTAACTTGGCGATGGATTACGCTGACATACGTTGCGTTGCGTAACAAGCGTAAGGTGCCCAATCTACAAGAAAGAGAAAAAAGTTGATCTGTTGCGCTTCCTTTGGATTCTCTTTGACGCTTTCGAAGCTCATTACGCTGCCTTGCGTAACAGAGCGTAAATCTGCCCTTGGACAAAAGACTTAGCAGAATACATGAAAGAACGCATATTACGCTGCTTAGGCCTTAGGCTTCGCCAAATCTGCTGAAGTAAACTACCTTTGAATATCAGACTATGTTACGCAAAGCATCATTACGCTATGTTGCGTGCTATAGCGTAAAGACGGAAAACATAGTAAGATAGGGAATCTGCAAAAGAAAACCGAAGTCTTGATGTTGCGCGCCTTCTTGCCTTGCCTTGCCTTGTTCTCCCTTCTGGAATTCTGTTGTGTACTTTTACCTGAATCATGCATCTTCGCCTGAGGTCGACTCACAATTTCCACGGTGTTTCATTAACCATCACTATAACTATCATCACCTTAACCATCACTGTAACCATCAGCATGACCATCACCATAACAATAACATCACGATAATCGTCATCACCATAACTGTAACCATCACTGTCACCATAATCGTAATCATAACCTTAACTGTAACCATGACTGTAATCGTCATGGTAACCGTCACCACCGTAATCGTAAGTAATCATAACCTTAATTGTAACCGTAATCATCATCATCGTCACCATAACCATCACTACCACTGCAACTTTAACCGTAATCCTAACAATAATTGTAACTGTAACAGTAACCTTAACCATCACCGAAACCATAACTGTCAACATTAGCGTAATCAACAACTGTAATTGAGACTGTAACCGTAACCGTCATCACGGTCACCCAAACCTTCGTCACTGTAACCATCACCGCACCCTACATCACAACATGAAATCCTTGCTCACCGTGACTACGTGCACTGTTGTTGCTCCAACCTAATCCGTTATGCCATTGCTGTCCGTAATTAGCGAAAAAAGCCCCCTTTGCGCCATTGCGCGTCTGGCTGTCTTGTTGTCCATTGCTATGTCTCTACTGTTCTTTGCTGCACATTTTTCACTTATGTCTCTACTGTTCTTTGCTGCATATTTTTCACTCATGGCAACATGTTGGCGAAGAGTAGAAGGCACCAATATCCACGCAGGTGTTCGGGGCGTGTAGGTGTTTAGGGCATGTAAGTGTTCGATGTGTCAATGTAGGCTCTTGGGCACCATGTTTTTGCATCGTCATTTCAGCCAACATCGCTATGCTTCTATGGCTTTGCGTCTTTGCGACATCAAGACACTGCAGCAATCCCTCATCCACAACTGCTATTGTGACGTGCATGCGCCATTACTTAGCTATGGCATGACATAGAGTATCGTGGTATTACGTCGCAAGGGTGACAAACTCTCAGCCAAAATGAAACATTCAGGTAGGTTGATTCACATAAACCTCCTTCTCAAGGCTCATTCATTTGGTCATCAAGGGATACCATTCATTTGGTCATCAAGGGATACCATAAATGTTTGGGCATAGATTTTGAAGATAGCTTTGCAGTAGTTTTTCGGATTGACTCGGTAATAATTTTTACTATGTTAATCCCTTTTAATGCAAAAGACCTATTTAACTCCAATAACGGGTGTCTTTTCAAGGGCTGACACCAAGCTCCATCTACCATTTCTCTCAATCTAGAGAATTTTTATGTGCATGGCTCATGAAGGTCATCGTCCTCCCTATGATCATGGCATAATAATCAAGATCACCATAAAGCAGGACGATCTCAAAAAGCATCAAAGTTACCATCGAGTGCATCATGCTCTAGAAAAAGAGCAAACTGACGGGATATGATAGAGTCAGTGACAATTGCATGGAATGCATCCACGTCAGCATCTGGATTAGTGATGTTTTAAGCTTACATGAGAGCAGCAGGCCTGCCCTTACCAGTGACAGAAACACTGGAAAAAATTTGAGCTTTTCTCGCCATGCCTACAGCCATTTTAGCACCCCGAGAGGATTTGCAGCAATGAAGATGGCTTCAGGATCTGAGCGAGCGGAAACGTCCTCCTATTATTATTGATGCATGCTTCTAGTAATCCATCATTCAAATCGCTGAACAAACATATGCAATGGAGGATTATATTGGTGTAGTCCTGTTGTTGCAGTTGGAACGTTTGTTGGTGATACCATGTTGTGATCAGGAATGGCGAGATAGATAGATTGAGAGACAGGTTCTACTAAGAGAATTAGCTACTGAACTATTATGGATAATGACCGAGGGCCAGGAGATAGTTTGGAGTGGCTTTTTGAAGTAGCTGATTGGGAAATGGTTTAACGGTGAATTTGAGGAAAATCCAGTATGGACAGGATTTGTAAAGAGTGGGTATTGAAATTTGGTAAATAGGATCCCATGTATGTAGATGAATTATGCACCAAGGTGGGCAGGAATAAACCCATTAAAGAAGGGGTTTGGTTACCAAAATTTTCTTATGCCAGTTGCACATTATGATTGATTGCTTACTTAAATTGCTTTGACTCTTGGTTACTTGGTTGCATTGCAGATGTTTCAGAGAGTGTGAGAGCTGTGTATGGTGAAGCTGTAGCAAAGTGATACTTGTTTTATCTTTTGGCTTTGCTGCTATAATGAATTTTGGGCTGCGGCTCTGGTTCTGGTTGGCTCCGGCGGTGAATAACTTTGCTTGCTTGATTATTTTTGTGTTTTTTGTATCTTTAATAAAATATACATCGTGGCTTATTTTGATTACTCCTTTCAAATCAAAATATCTATATTCTTTTGATTTTAATTCATATCTCATAAACAAACATATATTTTTGCTTTCACATTGACGGAAATATTTTAAAGTATGATATGTTCAATTTTTTTCCCTACCATAATTCATAGGATGTAGATTTTCCTAACCATAATTCATAGGATGTAGATTTTCCTAATGTTTTTATATAAGAACTCTATTTAAAATGTAAATAGTTGTTGCACAAGCCTTTCCCCAAAACATATTTTCTAATCCAGCTTGTTTTAATAGACATATTGACTTCTCAATAATTGTTTGATTTTTTCTTTCTACCATACTATTTTGTTGAGGTGCGTAAGCTATAGTCATTTGATGTATAATATCATGTTTCTTTAAAAGATCTTTAAACTCATAACTCATAAATTCACCACTCCTATCACTCTAAGTCTTTTTTAAATTTCTTTATTTTTGATTCTCAACCTCATTGTTAAAAATCTTAAAATATTTGAAGGCTTGATCCTTACTCTCAAAAAATATCCCGATCCAATTCTTGAAAAATCAATAGCCAAAACATATAAGTATCTATTTTTTCCCAAACTTTAGGTTTGCATAGGTCCACATAAATCCATGTGAACTAGATCTAGACAATGTTGTGATCTAATTTCTTTATGGAAAAATAAAAATTTTTTGGTTTCACGTATTGCACAAATATCACAATTAATTGAATTTTGCATTGAAATATAATCCATACCTCTAAACAAGCCTTTCTTATGCATCAAATCCATTGATTTGAAGTTGACATAACCTAATCTTACATGCCATAGCCATGCCTCATCATATGCAGCCATCAAGCACTTGATATCCTTCTAAACCTGCAACTTATACATTCAATTTTGACTCATAGGTAGAATAGCTACTTCTTGATTGTTCTCCTTTTTTGAGATTTTATATACATCATCTATAAATTCTACTTTATAACCTTTACTACATGATTGATCAACACTTAATAGATTTTTTTCAAATTCAAAACATAATAAATATAAGGATAGTGTATTTGCTAACTGCATTTGTCTTAAAGGTAACTAATCCAATGCTAACAATTGTCACCCTTGTGCTAGTTCCAACGGTGAACCTCCTTTATAATCTTTCATATTGGTTAACAATGCCTTGTTGCCTGTCAAATGATGACTACATTCATTATCAATACACTAAACATTGTTACTTGAGTTGATCAGATGTTATCATGACCAAGGATTTATCTTCCATTTCCTCAATGAAGAACACCTCTTTTGATTTGTTGTTTCCTCTATATAATTTGCTGCAGCTTTTTGTTAATGTCACTTCTTTGTCTAGCATTTAAATTCATTATAGCTATCTTTATGGCAAAAACCACACCATATTTTCTTTCTCTAGAGAAATTTGAATTAAATCCACCTTGGTCACGTTCACGTCCTCTGTTAGGGCCACCTCTTCTACCATGACTATATCCACATTCAAGGCAATGGATGGCAAGAAAATAAAGTGGCAATCATAGGCAGTCCATAGGATCTTCCATAAGCCACGACCAGCATTTCTGCACCGGCCTTGTCTGCAAAGTAAGGAACTGTGGGCAAAAGCTGAGAAGCCTCATGATTGCCTTCAATTGCATCTTGCTCAGTTTCCCCATAAACCTCATCAGTACTCACCTGAACCTTGCATGCCCCCAGCAGCACATGGGTTCCACAAATGTTGATCTTGGTGAACTCAAAACTGTTCTCAAAAGAATTGTCAACGTGAGTTTGGGCGGCAAATGCATCACGATGTCGATCCCCTCTGTGATTAGCAGACAATGCACCAGATCTGTATTGGCAGTGTCTCCCCTGACGAATTTGAAATTTGGAGAGGTTTCGAGGGAAAAAGATTCTTCAAATTTGTGCATTAATCAAGCTTATCAAGAACCACAATCTTGTATTGTCGGTAATTCTTAACAAGCCTGTTGGCCACATGAGAAGCAATAAATCCGGCCGCTCTGGTGATTAAAAATGTTCTGGGGTACATAATCTGGAGGCGCCATGAAATACCCAGAAGCAGAACTGCATGGTAACAAATGTTGCCAGATAAAAGCCACAACCGCTACTCATACAAGAACAGAAAAGGAAAACAAAGAACCTCAAGAATAGAAAACAGAATTGCAAGCGATTCAATAAAATGCAAATATTAAGGTGAACAAACAAAATCCAAAACGAAATCCAGATGTTATTTGTAGTACCTTGATTTGTAGCGTGAAAATAATTATTCTCCAATTCAGGAAGGAAGAAGTTACCAGCGCGGAGACAGATTTCCAATGTTGATGATGCCTATAAATAAGAAGAAACTGACCAGTTTTTGTCACGATCTAGCAAAAGAAACATAAGAGAGAACACGATCTAGAAAAATCAAATAGCAGCAGAGAGAAAGAGGGAACAAACAGACAAGGTGGATTAAGTGCTTAAGTGGTTAGTTTGCGGCAAGGTTATTGTCATTAGGCAGCGAAGAACCTATGATATCCAACGGTCACCACATCCTCTTATGGCCATGACCCTCGTGTATATTTATATAAAATCAGAAATTCCGCTTTAAATTTTAAACCCCCTCTCAAACCATTTAAAGCACCTCGGTTAACCATTTAGGCATGTAAACACCTCTTTATCCGCCCATATTCAAATTGTATGCTAGTACTGCACTCCAACCTATGTGTGGCGCTTTTGTTTTTGTTTTTTTTGTTTTTGGTTGTATGGTGGTTCAACATTTGGGTTTTTATTCATTTTGTATTTCATTTTTTGTTATAGACGTTTCGATTTCTTCTGAAGATTGCTTGTTTCAATTTTTAGTATGGGTAAGTACCATTCTCAATGTAATAGTCCACATTGTGTTTTCAAGACAATGGATGGCAAAAAGATAGCGGTAATCACAGGCAGTCCATAAGATCTTCCATAAGACATGACCAGCATTTCTACACCAGTCTTGCTTGCAAAGGAAGGATTTGTAAGCAAAAGCTGAGAAGCCTCATGATTACTTTCAATTGCATCCTGCTTAGTTTCCCCATAAATCTCATCAGCACTCACCTGAATAAATCTTTTCATTTGTCCAGCGACCTCGCATGCCTCTAGTAGCACATGGGTTCCACCAATGTTGTTCTTGGTGAACTAAAACTATCTCCAAAAGAATGGTGAGACTCAAAATGCATGATGGTGTCTATCCCCTCTGTGATTAGCAACCAATGCACCAGATCTGTATTGGCAATGTTGAAATTTGGAAAAGGTTTCGCAGGCAAAAGATTCTTCAAATTTGCACAGTAATCAAGCTTATCAAGAACCACAATCTTGTCGGTAGTTCTTGACAAGCCTATTGGCCACATGAGAAGCAATAAATCCAGCCACTCCTGTGATCAAAATGTTCTGGGGTACATAATCCAGAAGCGCCATGAAATAACCCGAAGCAGAACTGCATGGTAACAAATAATGCCCAGATAAAAACCATAACGGCTACTCATACAAGAACACGGAGGAAAACAGAAAAGGAAAACAAAGGACCTCAAGAATAGAAACCAGATTTGCAAGAGATTCCATAATATGCAAATATGAAGATGAACAAACAAAATCCACAACTATAGAAAGCAAAATACGTTTGCAGTACCTTGATTTATAGCTTCAAAATAATTATTCTCCAATGAAAAGAAGAAGAAGTTACCGGTGCGGAGACATATTTCCACTGTTGATGGTGCCTATATATAAGAAGAAACTGATCAGTAACGATCTGGCAAAAGAAACATAAGAGAGAACATGATCTAGAAAAATCAAATAGTAACAAAGAGAGAAAGAGCTAACAAATAGACAAGGTGGATTAAGTGTAACATGTGTTATCCACTAACGTATTTTATGAGTTAGTTAATGCATGAAAGTGACACCATGCCCATTAATGCACTTTTATGGGTTAGCTAATGCACGAAAGTGGCCACCATACCCACTAACACATTTTTATGAGTTGGTTAATGCATCAAGGTAGTCTCCATATCTAGTAATACATTTTTTACATGTTGGCATTGGGTCTCTTATGGTAACCGATTTCATCACCTATAAATTTGTTCTTGATGGGAAAACAAAGGCACCACAAATAAAAGAATTGCAATTCTAGTCTCTTTCATAGATGCTTGAAGATTGCATGCACCATCGTTGTAGAATGCCTGTGTGAAAGAAAAATTAGAATGCTAAATTTAATCTAAGGCATCAATGGCTAGAGGTCAATTCCATTTGCTCAAGAATTGTGCATTTCCAGTTATTTATGCATGTGAATTTTTTGTGCTATTTGCTTTTGCATTTTGTATTTTAATTACTTGTGCCGTCTAGTTTTCTGCACAATTTTTTTCTTACATTCGATATCTGACGGGACACGACATTGCATGGACCGCGATATCGTGTACGTGATATTGCGTCGGAAGCTGTGATATTGCGTACGCAATACCATAGCCTGTCACCAATTCTATAAATAAGAGGTGGTCTTCCCTTGTTTATCCATCTAGATCTAGACCTTGGCCAAACTCTTGCCATTTTACCATTCCAGAGTTAGAATAATTTCCATGTGCCCGCAGTAGGAGTCCCAAAGTGAACGGATCTTTATTCGAGCAATTCTGTACCTGAGCACACAATTGTGTACGGTAATAAAGATGAACTTCTAGATAAACCTTGTAGCATATAGACTAAGCTAAATAAGACTTTAATTATTGTTAAATGTTTAAATGCTTTCTTAATGACTTAATCTCTCTCAACCCTCAACTCTCATAGTTAAGTGCATTCAGTACGACTGCTTCGAGCACGTGCGTTACACTTGGTAATCCCAGTAACGAATAGCATTTGGTAATCCCAATAGCATTGCATTAGTTCAGGGTGTGAACGACAAATGGGAACGAATACCGGTGCTAAGAAAATTAAAGCTTAGTTAGCAAAGGTTAGTTACTTAGTCTCTTCACCCTTTTCCCTCTTAGCATAAGCGATAAAAAGATAAAAGACATAAAAATCATATACCTTAAGTTCACTTAACCATACAACCATGAAAAATACAAGTGAGCTTGGGAAGACAACGACTGATTAACCTTAAGTGTTCCATAAGGCGCGTAACCACTTAGTTCTTAGAGTTCGACCGAATCGCATGTGAAAACGCTTGTATTTGTATGGTTGAGTGTAGGGGTACCTCACCACTCATCATTGGCGCCGTTGCCAGGGACTTAGTTGTTTGTGCGCTAAGTAGAACATAGGATATCATTCACATCACTGGGAGCTTAAACGAATCCTTAGGGTTGATCAGAAGAAAGAAAATTAAACAAGGGTAATTAGCACACCGAGTAAGACAACAATGTCTTCTTCTTCTCGTAAAAGAACTTCACCACCTAGGGACCACACAAGAGACAATCAGTGACACAACATACATAACCAAAATCCACCAGTTCCTCAACAATTCAGTGTGGTGTATACTCACCACGATGAGTATATACCCGACTTTACCTTTGTCTTCCATCAAGACGAACAAGTGCGATGGAGCGACTTAGACGGTAACATAGTGTTGCCTCCAAACAGAGCCGTCCCCAACATGCTCCTTCATGCCCTTACACTAATTGACATGTCACAATTATATATTGAGTACGTTGCATGTGATTACAACGTAAGGGACTACCATCCCACAAAAGCTCAATGTCAACAGGACTTGCGGCAGGAGAGTTACCATACATTGTTGAAGGGCAAATGACCCCATAACAGTTCACCCGTCATAAGTGAAATCAAGGGTGGTGAACCCATTTCAATAGGTTCTCCACGAAACGATGTTCCCCCTCCTAATGATGGTGAGGAGGTGGGGTATCAGAACCTACACTCCACAATTCACAACCCTAGTTCTGATCCCCATGAACACCAAGTGTTTAATAAGGGAACACAAACACATAACAAGGACGGGCAGTCTGATCATCATCACGATCGGGGTCGTAGTCACTGAAGAGAAGGTAAGAAACATCGTCATGGTGATGGTTCTCCTTCTTCTTCACCTTCATCACATCATTCATCCTCTCCTACATCAGGACGCAGTCACAAAGAGCCCAACTATGAGGATAAGGGTAAGCAAAACGAGAGACCTCGACGAGAGAGTTAAGAGCGAGGACGAGGGCATTCAAGAGAATCAAGGCATAGAAGGAAAATTAGGGAACCGCGTAGGCATCACAAACATCATGAAAGAAATGACAACAAAGAACCCCTACTAGCAACCTGGAGTATGTTAGACATTATAGAGGCTGTGAGAATACCTACAAGGCACCAGAAAGATAGCTGGATCAAGAGACTAGACATGAATAATATCCCACGGTTTGAGGGGGGATACAATGCTGATCCGCAAAACCACTTACAAGCATTTCACGATGCCTGTGCCTTGCAGAATATTGAAAATGAGTGGCAAAAGTTAAAGTTGTTCCCAAGGACACTCATAAAAGAAGTGGAAAGTTGGTACCGGTCCTTGGAACCGGAATCCATTAGACGGTGGAGTACGATGCTAGAACTATTTAACGATAAATATCAAACATACTCCAAAGTGTCCAACTTGCGTAAGCAGATCTAATTATGGAAGCAAGGTAATCACGAACCCTTGGATGCTACCATGGGTAGATATTATGCACTGTTACATCGTTGTTCGGGCCATGGTTATGCACAACGGGATCAACTCTGCCATCTCGTAGATGGGCTAAGACATGAAACTAGGAGAACCTTTGGAACATATGCCCAAGGGAGATTATCTGAACTTGGGTCCCATGAGGTTCATAGATTATTGAAGCAAGTAGCTAAGGAAGAAGAAGAGCTACAGAAAAAAGAAAGCGCGGAAGAGTATAACCATGATCCTTCCCTTCGAAAGAAGAGAGTAAGATTATGTGAGGAAGAGGATGAGTTACCACTCTAGGAGTTGGTGAATAGAAAAACCTTGCCACTTCAAAAGTTAACAACCAAAGTGTCAACTAAGGTAGATCAAATGTGGGACTCCTTAGATAGTAGATTCGAAACTATTTTAAAAATCGTGGAGGAGTCGAAGGAGCAAAGTAGTGACCATGATAAGAAAAAGAGGAGGGATTTGGACCATGCACATAACAAAGGTAAGGGTAAAGTGGCTATCACTGAAGAGGTTGTGGACTCTAATACAAATAATGATGGTGGATGTGAGATCTGCCAATATGACCATCCTAAGGGATGTTGCCCAATAATCTCACATCTACAAGAGTCTGGGGTGTATGCACTCAACCCAAGACTTAACAAATGGCAAGCACCCCAACGGTTACCTTATCCCCAAGGTAACCCAAGACAGTTCCACCAACTATTAATATATTATCCAAGTGGAAATCCACCACAGCCTATTGAACAACACCAGTAGTGGCAATACCCATAGTCAGGGGGGATGCCACCGCCAAGACAACAATACCCTTACTAGCAACCAGATCCATATGGCTACTACGTGTAGCAGCTAATCCCTCCAAGTGACTTTGTTGGTCACATGACCCCACAACATCACTACCAAGCTCAGGAGTGCTATAAGACTCCTTCTCCTAGGAGAGACACACCACATCCATACCATCCTCCTAATCCATCTACATCTCTTACGCTGATAGCTCCACTACCACCCGCTCTAGTGATCTAGTGATGCAAGGGGAACTCCCCACTCAACCGCAACAATGCAATGCTATGAAAGCTATAAATCTTCAACTCGCTGTTGGTTCAGATAATCGTACAAGGAGAAGATCTTTCTTCAGAACCAACAATCCAAACAAACTCTCACAACCACAAGCGGTTAAGCCTCCAAACGTTCCTCCATCAAATAAGGCTTTGGATCACCCTTCAAACCAACAACAAAGCTCAACGCATATGGTTATGTTAACACATACTGTCACTAACTGGATCAAAGAAGGCCACCTTCCCAAGAAACTCTCTAATCTTGGAAGTCCCTTAATCTTCCTCCAAGTCACTAGGAATGAACCACATAAGGCTCTTCTAGACTCGAGTTCCGGATTCAACTTGATATTGTAAGAAATGTATAAAGCCTAGAACCTACCTCCACTAAATAAGAGCAATATTCACTTAGAGTTGGCTGACCAATCCATCACCGTTCCTTTGGGATTGGTGGAGGACATCGTAACCACTGTGTGTGGTTGGTCATACCCAGCTAATTTCCTATTGATACAAGTCAATAATGATAAGGGGGACTTCCCAATAATAATGGGAAGGGCATGGCTAAGTATCGTGAATGCATGCCTAGGAATCCGTGATCTTTCCCTGGAAATATCTAAGGAAAATACTTATGGAAAGATCAAGAAGAAGAAGGTTCCATGCATCACATACAGTGATACTGAGGGTGATAGCATACAAGAGCATTCAACATCTCCTGAATGCAACCGGTGTGCCCAGGAAATTAACATACAAAAGTGCATGTATGTAGCAACCACACAACAAGAGAACACCTAGTGGTTGACAGCTAATCAAAAGAGTAACCCACCAATATGCATGGAACTAACTTGGGGACCAACTTGCGTCCACATAGAGAACATAGATGCACTGGAGCAAGAGTGTCACCAACTTCCAACCCTTAATCTGAAACCACCAATCGAGGGAAGTTGGAAACTCTTAAAAAATACAAATGAGTACTCCAATAGGAGAATACTAGTCTGTGTGCAATCGACCAATCCTTATCATGAATCTAGAACGGTCTATGCACATAGCACATTTGAGAGAGGATGACCTCTATCCTTATTTCAGATCTCTTCCTTCCAATTCAATCATGGGAAAGATGGCCACCTATGCTAATCATTTGGGGCCCTCAGTTCCTTTTCAAGTTTTTGTTTTACACATTTTTTTTACAAATTTCTTTAATTTTTCTTATTTTTATTTTACAACGTCGTTCATACTTTTTCATTTCTTTGTGTGTTTGATTATTTTGTTTGATTCGTCATCTAATAAGTGCTCCGAATATGGTATGAACTGTATTCCATTGATTGCTAATGTTTGGTTTTTACCTTTAAGTTATGATGTTGATACTAAGGTATGCTTCTTTGGATATAATAGGCAATGAGTCCACTTTATCCATACATCCATAATTTTCTATGGTCTCTCTTGGCTTGGAACTGTACAGTCCCTTTCTTCAAAATAATAAGAACTATCAATGAATCGATGACTGGGCATTTCTCAAACTAAGGAAGGACTCAAGGATTCAAAAGGGTGTGACTTCAAGGGGGTTTGATGCACTTGTGCTGGCCATTCTCTTGGGTGCTTGGATGTTTTCTTCTTGAGTTTTCTTACCATTCCGACATTGCCACATTATCGAGTAGTTGAGCAAATAAAAATAATAAGTCTTTGCATGGTGTGGTTCTCACGCAAAAAAGGAAAAAAAAACAACAACAACAATGGGAATTCAAAGCACATCCCTTAGACAAAATACTCACTTGGGATACAAGCACTGGTTATGGAACTAAAATAAACATGTTCCCTCTAACTAAGGCCCTTCTCACTCCCTACTTTCTCCTCTTTTGTTTTGTCAGAATGGTGGTGGCTCTTTGGTAGAAGCATTCTTGTTACTTTAAGTGGATGGATGGGTAGAATGTATTAATGTGAAGTCACTGAATGTGGTTTTTTTGAGGCCAGATTTGGAATGGGATCTACTAAGTCACATTAACCATTAATACATAAGGGGCTATACACCACCTTGTTCTTGAGACTCCATTCCATTCTCTTCTTTGCATCCTTCTTTCCCCATTTATCACCTCATTGCTGGTTGTATCAGTAGTCTATATTTTGGTGGATGCATTATTTTCTTTTTGGTAAACTCTTATGGTTAAGAATTTAACTTTTGTTTCCAAATGACATTTCTAGAGCCTATAGACTCTTTGAATGTGGGATTGTCAAGGCATTAAGGGCATGAGCCTGCTTTGGGGAGGACCCACTGGCATTCCTATTTGGTGCATCCATTAATTTCTTTCCCTTAAAAATTCTTGAAATCACCATTTATTTTGTTCATCTCCATCTTTGACATCCATTTTATTGGTGTGGCTGTTGTTTCTTTTTCTCCATCTTTCANCATCCATTTTATTGGTGTGGCTGTTGTTTCTTTTTCTCCATCTTTCGTGTTCCTTTTCTTTTTCTTTTTCTCCATTCTCTTGCTACCGAAGGTTTGCTCTCAATCATGGGGATCCTAGTCCAATTTTTTTCGATTTTCTCTAAACCCCTACACCTTGGGTGAGCACCAATATTATATCTCCAGATCCGTATCAACCATATCACAACTCAGCCAATGGACCTTACACCAAAGCAAGGTATAAATTGCATTATGATTCATTTACCCTTGCTAATATAAGATTGTGCTATGTGTGCAGATGGCAATCATACAACAATGGATTGGATCTAGAGGGAACACTTGGAATGGATTGGTGCTGAAGCAATTATGTAAGGAACAAGATTGATGGCGCACTTATGGATGGACAATGAAAGGTGCAATCTTGGTGTTGGCAGTAATAGACTTCTTCTCTCTCTCTCTTTCTCTCTCAGCTGCCAAATAAGGCTGGATGTCAATTGTATGTAGTGTTCACTCTTGTTGTCATGAACACTAGTTTTATCATGTTTTGTAATGATGATCCGTTCACATGTTGTCCCATTCACCATTAGTTCCATTCAAGTCAATAATCCCATACCTGCCCAATATTTTGAAAGGAACTCGAGGATGAGTTTTTATTCAGTCATGGGGGTATGATGGGACGCGACATCGCATGGGCCACGATATCGTGTACGTGATATCACATATGCGATATCCTAGCTTGTCCTATAAATAAGAGGTGGTCTTCCCTTGTTTATCCATCTAGATCTTGGCCAAACTCTTGCCATTTTACCATTCCAGAGTTAGAATAATTTCCATGTGCCCGCAGTAGAAGTCCCAAAGTGAACGGATCTTTATTCGAGCAATTCTGTACCTAAGCACACAATTGTGTACGGCAATAAAGACAAACTTTTGGATAAACCTTGCAGCATATAGACTAAGCTAAATAAGACTTTAATTATTGTTAAATGTTTAAATTTTTTCTTAAGGACTTAATCTCTCTCAACCCTCAACTCTCATAGTTAAGTGCATTCAGTACGACCACTTTGAGCACGTGCATTATGCTTAGTAATCCTAGTAACGAATAGTGTTTGGTAATCCTAGTAGCATTGCATTAGTTTAGGGTGTGAACGGAAAGTGGGAATGGATACTGGTGCTAGGATAATTAAAGCTTAGTTAGCAAAGGTTAGTTACTTAGTCTCTTCACCCTTTTCCCTCTTAGCATCTTAGCATAGGCGATAAAAAGATAAAAGACATAAAAATCATATACCTCAAGTTCACTTAACCATACAACCATGACAAATACAAGTGAGCTTGGGAAGATAGCGACTGATTAACCTTAAGTGTTCCATAAAGCGCGTAAGCACTTAGTCCTTGGAGTTCAACTGGATCATGCATGAAAAAGCTCGTATTCGTATGGTTGAGTGTAGGGGTACCTTGCCACTCATCAATATCAGAGCATTAGATCTCTCTCTTGATGCAATTTTTGACAATGGTGCAATTTGGAAATAGCATTTTTTTAATATTTTGGTACTTTATAGTTTGAGGAAGATCACCTGCTTCGAGTTTCTGCATGGTGAAAAATATTTCACTCTCACATTTTGTTGCACCATAGAACTAGAAAATAGAAACTATTATTACTGTGGCAATGAGGATATTTTCATTTGTTGTTTTGGAGAGCTAGTCTGGTTGTGTTGTCTGCAGTTTTTCTTCATGCAACAATCTACTGTCTCTGCATCGTTGATCTACAATAACCTATCGTTATGTAAATGTTTTCAAAAGTTGAGCATAATTTGTTTAACTTGTTTATTCCCTTTGCACATAGCTAGATTTTGTGAATTATGTATGTGCTTTTTCCATTCCAACTTGCATATCTAGCAGTAATCATTTTTATTATGATTTCTAGTGTTTTCTCATGTCAGCCAATGAATTAGCATCATTCTATAGGGTTTTATTTTCATGCTTTGGCCTCCACTTGGTCACATTGGACTAGAATAATTGAATGAATTATGTTTATACCACGTTGAATTTGGAAATTTATCAATTATATGGATATTTTTGTATATGTATGCATCATTTCCTACATATGAATTATAATAAGTAATCTATATAATTTTGTATAATTAGAGAGTAGCCACAACATCTTTAATTATGCAAAATTATGTACTAAGACCTTTTGGATCACATACGGTACACAACATTAAAAATTTTGATTAATCATATGTAATATAATAAAATATATCCCATATGATTTTTTATTGTATTTAATATGATTAATTAGGATGATATGTTAAATTATTTTTCTTAATTTACCCACAGGGATTAAGAAAAGGAATATAATTTAATAGTTTCATCATAAGGATATATGAATCTGTTTGAATTAAAATTTAGCCCACAGGCAATTTTATGTCATTTGATTCATATTTTTTATGATTTGCATTAGTAAACATGTCTTATGGTATTTTAACCTCAAATTTAGTGACATAAGCATGGTTGATTATGTAGTTATACAACTTGTAAGCTACTCTGATTTTAAATGTGACATTTCTGAATTAAAGGGTGATAATTATAAGGCATGGAAGGAGAGTATTCTTCTTCATTTAGGTTGGATAGACATTGATTATGCTATTTGTAAAGACGAATCACCTGCTATTATAACAATCAGCAGTCCAAATGATATTGGTAATTATGAAAAATGGGAGCAATCTAATCGCCTCTGTGTCATGTTCATAAAAACCAAGATCTTGGCCGGTATGTGTGGTTCATTAGAACAATATAACAATCTGTGCACTTTGTTAAAGGCCATTAATGAACAATTTGAGTCATCAAACAAGGCATTGGCTAGCACCTTGATAATGAAGTTCTCATCCATGAATCTCACTAAAATTTGTGGTGTGCATGAGCACATCATGCAAATGAGCGATATAGCAGCTTAACTCAAAACACATAAGGTTGAGATGTCAAAATCTTTCCTTGTGCACTACATCTTAAACATGCTCCCACTGTAGTACGAACCCTTTAAGATTTTTTATAACACACATAAGGACAAATGGTCAATCAATGAACTAATGACCATGTGTGTGCAAGAAGAGTGGAGACTTGCTATGGAAATGAAAGAGAGTGTGCATCTAGCTACACAAAGAAAGAATAAAGGACAAGCCAAAGGAAAGTGGAAGGTCAAATTGCCTACACAAGCTGATATTAAGAAGGAATCCAGATGTTTTTTCTGCAAAAGGAAAGGGCACATAAAAAAGGATTGTTTTAAATATCAAAAATGACTTCAAAAGAAAGGTACTCAACTTTCGTTTGTTTTGAATCTAGTATGGTTGATGTTGGCCATGACACATGATGGATTGATTCTGGTTCTACAATCCATGTTACCAATTCCTTGCAGGGGGTGAAAAACCTAAGAAAGCTAGTGGGAAGTGATTCATGCATCTATTCAGGCAATAAGATGCACTCACATGTGGAGGTAGTCAAAACATGCAAATTAGTTTTAACTAGTGGTTTTGTTTTAGAGTTGGAAAAGACATTTTATATTCCTAATTATTTAAGGAATTTAATTTTTGTTTCAAGGCTTATACCATTGGGATTTTCCTTTAATTTTTCAAACACTATATTCAATTTATATTATAGATCTAAACTTATTGGAAGTGATATATTGGCATATGGTCTTTTCAAAATTAATTTGCAAAATGAAACTTCTTATACTTTTATGCATGTTCATGCTGGCATTAAGAGATGTGTTATGAATGACGAATTCTCTATGTTGTGGCATTGTAGATTAGGACATATCTCTATTGAGAGAATAAAGAGATTAGTAAATGATGAAGTACTTAGTACTCTAGATTTTACTGACTTTGACACTTGTGTGGACTACATAAAGGAAAAGTAGACCAATATGTTAAAGAAAGGTGCCAAGATGAGTTCAAACATATTAAAGATCATACATACAGATATTTGTATTCCAAATATGGATGTGTATGGTCAAAAGTATTTCATTGCCTTTATTGATGATTACTCATGATATACGTATATCTACCTACTTCATAACAAGAGTGAAGCTTTAGATGCCTTTAAGGTGTTTAAGGCTGAAGTAGAGAAACAATGCAATAAGCAAATAAAGATAGTGAGATCCAATAGAGGTGGTGAATACTATGGTAGATATACTAATGATGGACAAGCACCTGGTCCATTTTCTAAGTTTCTTTAAGAGCATGGGATTATTGCCTAGTATACTATGCTTGGTTCTCTAGACCAGAATGGTGTGGCAAAAATAAGAAATTGAACATTATTAAACATGGTGTGAAGTATGCTTAGCAACTCTAAGCTTTCTAAGTCTTTGTGGACTAAAGCTCTCAAGATCTAAGTTCCAACCAAGGATATCTTAAAGACACCATTTCAATTATGGAAAGGTTGGAAACTGAGTTTGCGACATATACATGTTTGGGGATGTCATCTTAAAGTAAGAGTCTATAATCCACAAGAAAATAAGCTAGACCCAAGGACCATAAGTGGATATTTCATTGAATATGCTGAATGGTCTAATGGATATAGATTTAATTGCCCATCACATACTACTAGGTTTGAGGAATCAATGAATGATAAATTTCTTGAGAATGACTTGATTAGTAGGAGCAGTAGATCTTGGAACATTGTTCATGATATAGATCATACAAATGCTCAATCCACTATTTCAAATGATAGATTGATTGTTGTGCACAATACGCCTAGAGCAAAAATGCGTACTGAACAAAAACCAATCATTGAAGTTCCAAAAATTTCTAGTTGAGTAGTAGATCCAGTTGAACAATAGATACTAGAACCTATTGAATAGCTTGTTGAACATCATGATCCTCAAGAGAATGATAAACCAACATTAAGAAGATCTACTATAGTAAGGAAATTAGCGATTCCTAGTGACTATATGATGTATCTACAGGAGTCTGACTACAACATAGGAGCTGAAAATAATCCCAAGACTTTTTTCACAAGCCATGAGTTGTAAGGAATCTAACTTGTGGTATGATGCCATGAAAGATGAAATGAACTCTATGTCATCTAATGGAGTCTGGGATCTTGTCAGGTTGCCTGATGGTGTAAAATCCATTGGATGCAAATGGGTCTTCAAGACTAAGAAAGAATCATTGGGCAAATTGAAAGATATAAGGCCAAACTTGTTGCTAAAGGGTTCACTCAAAAAGAGGGAATAGATTACAAGAAGACCTTTTCTCCTATATCTAAGAAGGACTCCCTTCGTGTTATCATGGCACTAGTTACCCATTTTGATCTTGAATTATATCAAATGGATTTGAAAGAAGCATTCCTTAATGGTGATCTAGAGAAAGAGGTTTATATGAAACAACTTGAAGGATTTTTCTCTAGTGATGGTGAGTAATTGGTATCCAAGCTCAAGAAATCCATATATGGATTGAAGCAGGCCTCTCATCAATGGTACTTAAAATTCCATGATATAATCACTTCATTTGGTTTTAAACAAAACATCATGGATCAATGTATATACCAAAAGGTTAGTGGGAGCAAAATCTACTTCCTTGTTTTATATGTGGATGATATCCTTCTTGTAACCAATAATTGTGGATTTCTAGATGAGGTGAAACATTTTCTCTCTAAGAATTTCAACATGAAGAATATGGGTGAGGCATCTTATGTCATTGGCATACAGATCCATAGGGACAAATCTAGATGTATTCTGGGACTATCGTAGCAAACCTATATCAATAAAGTTTTAAAGAGATTTTGGATGAAAGATTGTTCACCAAGTATAGCATCCATTGTGAAGGGTGAAAGGTTCAATTTAAACTAGTGCCCTAGGAATGATTTAGAAAAAATTTAGATGAGCAGCATTCCATATGCTTCAGCTGTTGCAAGCCTTATGTATGCTTAAGTCTACATAAGACCTGACATTGCATTTGTTGTGGGAATGTTGGGCAAATATCAAAGTAATCCAAGTATTAACCACTGGAGGGCTACAAAGAAAGTGATGAGGTACCTTCAAGGTACAAAAGACTACATGCTTATGTATAAATGAATTAACTCTTTGGAGGTGATTAGCTACTCCAACTTAGACTTTGCTAGTTATGTTGATTCACAGAAATCAACATCTAGTTATGTTTTTATGTTAGTTGGAGGATTTATATCCTGGAGGAGTGGAAAGCAAACTTTGGTTACTACTTTCATCATAGAGGCAAAGTTTGTTTCTTATTTTGAGGCTACTTCACATGGTGTATGGCTAAAGTGTTTCATATTAGGGCTTAGAATTGTGGATTCTATATTTAGGCCATTAAGAATGTTTTGTGAAAATTCAGCTATTGTCTTTATGGCTAAGAATAATAAGAGTGGTAGTCGAAGTAAACACATCAACATCAAGTACTTAGCCATAAGGGAATGCATTAAGGAAAACAAAGTGGTCATTGTTCATATAAGCACTAAATTAATGATAGCTAATCCTTTGACAAAAGGAATGCCACCAAAGTCATTCAAGGATCATGTAGTTCAAATGGGACTTGGTTCCATGATGTAATTTGTTGTACGTAAAACTTATAGTCTTAATGAAACTCTTATTCAGTTGTGCTATTTTCTCATATGGTTTACACATATAGTTATTAGAGAAAATACACATATGGCAGGACCTAGAATGAACATTAGGTTTATTCATAAAGTTAAGTTACCATATAAGAAATTACATTTGAAAGATGATGCATTGTAATACATGGAAGATAATACTCACATTAAGAGGAACTATTGCTATGATTTATACATTTATTTATTAAACTCTGAACTTGATTAAATATGGAGACCAAGTGGGAGATTGTAACATGCATTACCCACTAATGCGTTTTATGGGTTATTTAATGCATGAAAGTGGCCACCATGCCCACTAATGCATTTTTATGAGTTAGTTAATGCATGAAAGTGGCCACCACACCCACTAACGCATTTTTATGAGTTGGTTAATGCATCAAGATGGTCTCCATATCTGATAATGTGTTTTTTACATGTTGGCATTTAGGTCTCTTATGGTAACTAATTTCATGGCCTATAAATTTGTTCTTGATGGGAGAATAAAGGCACCACAAATCACAGCAGGATTTTAGTTCTGGTTCCTTTCACAGACACTTAAAGATTGCATACATCATCATTATAGAGGGCCCATGTGAAAGAAGAATCATAACATTAAATTTAATCTAAAGCATCAATGGCTAGAGGTTAGTTCCATTTGCTCAAGAATTATGCATTTCTAATTATTTATTCATGTGAATTTCTTGTGCCATTTGTTTCCACATTCTATACTTTGATTACTTGTGCCATTGGGTTCTCTGCACAATTATCTTCTTACATTAAGTGCTTAAGTGATTAGTTTATGGCAAAGTTTATTGCCATCAGGAAATGAATAACCTATGATATACAGTGTTCACCCCATCCTCCTACACTTATGGCCATGACCCTCATTGATTAATATAAGAAATTTGAATGTAAGAAAATAAAATAAAAAATTCTACTTAAATTTTATACCCCCTCTCAAACCATTTAGAGCAACTTGATGGTCTTTTTTGGGCCGAGAGGCCAACACGTTTGGCTCAATGGAGTGGGGGAGTGAATTTTGTTGCTCTTCACATCATGTGCCATGTAAGATCCCATGAAATGGAAGAAAACATGAACCAAAGATCCATAGGTTTTCATATTCTTGCTATGCACAAACGCAAACCAAAGAGCCACAAGTTTTCATATTCCTGTTGTGCACATAAAAAGGAAAGAGCCATAGGTTTTCCTATTCCATTGCACACATAAAAAGGCAAGACCCCAATGTGCAATTTGTGTAACATGAAAACACAAAACTGAAGATGGATACCAGAGATTTGGTTTGTTTACCTTCCCGATGATCTACCACTAGATTAGGTGAGCACATTGTTGATCAACACATGGAGGAATTTAAACCTTTGATCCTAGATCAGCTCAATGGAGAACTCTCAAGGATAGTTACAGCAATAGGTCCATCACTATTGATGCAAGAAAGAAAGAGTGCTTGAAAGTAGTAAGAGCAATAGCCTGTGGGAAGAAGAAAACACATATTTGGAATGGTCGAACAAGCAAAAGTCAGGATCGGTATTGTATGTGACCTTTGGCAATGTGGCTATGCTCAACAAGCAGCATTTGCAAGAGTTAGCACTGGGGGAGGAGAGGAGCATGTGTTCATTTCTGTAAGTTTTTCATAGGGATAAGTGATGAACTGCAATATCAGGCCCACGATATCACATCTGTGATATCGGGTCCACAATATCAGAGCCTACCATGTGATGTCAGATACTTAATATCGGGACCTACCCCCTTACCTATAAATAAGAGGTAGGTGTCCTTGGTTTGGCAATAGATAGTTAGACCCCTAGCCGAACTCTTGCCTTTTCTCTCTCCTAGAGTTAGAATTATTTCTGTGTGCCCATAGTAGGAGTCATAAAGCGAACGGATCTTTATTCGAGCATTGTGTACCTAAGCACACCTTGTGTACAGCAATAAAGATGAACTTTATGATAAATCTTGTAGCATCCAAAATAGATTAATTAATGTTAATTACTATTATTAAATGCTTTCCTAGTTAATTAATGCTCTCTCTCACCCTACAACTCTCCTAAGTAAATACACTTAGCATGATCACTTCAAGCATGTGTGTAACACTTGGTAATCTAGTAACGATTAGCGTTTAGTAATCCCAGTAGTGTTGCACTGGTTTAGGATGTGTATGGAAAGTGAGAACAAATACTAATGTTAGGATTAATTAAAGCCTAGTTAATCAGTAGTTAAATTAAATTAGTCACTTAGTTATCTCTCTCCTTCCCTATTAGCACAGGACATAAAAACATAAAATATATAAAAATCATATGCCTCAAGCTTACTTAACCATACAATTGTGACATACAAGTAAGTTTGGGAAGACAATGATTAACCAACCCATCCTTGTTCCATCAAGGTGCATAAGCACTTAGTCCTTGGAAATCGACTGAATCGTGCGTGAAACGCTCATATTCATATGGTTGAGTGTAGGGGTACCTCACAGCTCATCATTGGCACTGTTGCCGAGTACTTAGTTGTTTGTGCACTAATTAAAACTTAGGAAATCATTCACATCATTGGAACAAACCCTTAGGGTTGGTTGAGAAAATAATAAACAAGAATACATTGTACACTGAACAGACAAGTATGTCTCCTTCTTCATACAAAAGCGCTTCATCACCTAGGTCTAAAATAGGAAACAATCGATGGTGTAATACTGATGACGTTGATCTGCTAGTCCCTCAACAATTTCAAGTGGTATATATTCATCCTGATGAGTATATACAAGAATTCACCTTTATCCTCCATCAAGATGAACAACTACGTTGGCAAAACTTAGAAGGTAACATAGTGTTACCTCCCGATCATTCAATCCCAAGCATGCTTCTTCCTGCTCTCACACAAATTGGCATGCAACACTTATATGCAAAATACATTGTGAAAGTCCATGACTTGAAAGAATACTATCCCACAGAGGCACAACATCAAAGGAACTTGCAATAGGAGAGACATCATAAGTCTTTGAAGGGTAAGTGGTCCCAAGATGTCCCACATGTCTTAAGCAAAAATGAGGGTGGTGAACCTGCCTCAGGCAATCGCCCACACAACGATGTTCCTCCCCTTGACTTTGGCCAAGGGGTTGTGTATCAAAACCTTCATTCCACTATTCATAACCTAGGTTCTAATACCCATGGGCACAAAGGATCCAAAACAGGGACATGAACACATGATAAAGATGGACATTTTGATCGTAATCATGATCGAGGCTGAGATCGCTGAAGAGAAGGTAGCAGACATCGTTATGGTGATGGTTCTCCTTCTTCTTCACCTTCACCATCCCCTTCACCCTCTCCTTCAGTATTCAGAAGCATTCATAAAGAAAAAGACCATGGGGATAAAGGTAGGCAAAGTAGAAGTCATAAACAAAATAGCCAGGAAAGGGGACGAGAGCACTATAGAGAATCACAACATAGAAGAATGGAGAGTAGGGAACAATGTAGGCATCATAGACACCATGGACGAGATAGTGAACCCCTACTCGCTACTTAAAGTATGTTAGACATAACTGAGGCTATTAGAATTCCAACAAGGCACCAGAAAGATAGTAGGATCAAGAGATTAGATATGAACAACATCCCACAATTTGAAGGGGGATACAACGCTAATCCTTAGAATCACTTACAAGCATTCCATGATGTGTGTGCCTTACAAAACATAGAGAACGAATGGCAAAAACTTAAGTTGTTCCCACAAACACTAGTTAAAGAAGTGGAAAGTTGGTACCGATCCTTAGAACTAGAATCCATTCATATNAAGTTGTTCCCACAGACACTAGTTAAAGAAGTGGAAAGTTGGTACCGATCCTTAGAACTAGAATCCATTCATAGATGGAGTACCATGTTATAATTTTTTAACAATAAGTACCAAACATACTCCCAAGTGTCCAACCTACGAAAGCAAATCCAAGGCTGGAAACAAGGAGGACATAAACCCTTGGATGCTGTCATGGGCCAATATTATGTACTATTACATCGTTGTCCTAGGCATGGTTATTCGCAAAGGGATCAACTGCTCCATCTTGTAGATGGGCTTAGGCATGAAACGAGAATAACCCTTAGGACTTATGCCCAAAGAAGACTATCCGAGCTTAGGTCCCATCAAATTCAAAGACTATTGGAGCAAGTTGCTAAGGAAGAAGGTGAGCTATGGAAGAGAGAAAGTGCATAAGATTATAATCAAGATCCTTCCCTCTAGAAGAGGGGAGTAAGATTTTGTAGGATGAAAAAGAGTCACCACTCAAAGAGATGGTGAATAAGAAAACTTTGCCTATCCAAAAGTTGACATTAGAAGTATCGGCAAAGGTAGACCAAATGTGGGATTCCCTAGACAATAGATTTCAAACTGTTCTTAAAATAGTAGAGGAGTCTAGAGAGCAAGGTAGTGAGAAAAGAAAAAGAGAGAAGCTAAACATGCATGTAGCAAAGGCAAGGGTAAAGTTGTCATCATTGAAGAGGTTATGGATTCGAAAATAGACAATGATAGTGGATGTGAGATATGTCAATATGACCATCCTAAGGGATGTTGCCCTATAATCTCATATCTATAGGAGTCTGGGGTGTATGTCCTCAACCCACGATTAAACAAAAGGCAAACACACCGAAGGTTACCTTATCCTCAAGGTAACCCAAGGTAGTTTCACCAACCCTTAATGTATTATCCCAGTGGAACTCCATCACAACCGATTGAGCAATATCAACAATGGCAGTGCCCACAATCATGGGGAATGCCACCAGCAAGGCAACAATATCCTTACTAACAACCTGACCCGTATGGATATTACATGCAGCAGCTAGTCTCTCCATGTGACTCTACCGGTCATGTTACTCCTCAACCTCACTACCAAACTCGTGAATATTATAGAACTCCTTCTCCTAGGGGTGATGTTCCATAAACATACCATCCTTCTCATCCAGCCGCATCTCTTCCACCAATAGCTCCACTACCACCTGCTCCCGCAATGAAAGGTGAACTCCCTGCCCAGCCATAGCAACGTAATGCCACAAGGGCTGTTAACTCTCAACCTACTATTGGTTCTAACAACCGCATCAAGAAAAGACCTTTCTTTAGAATCAATAGTCCAACCAAGCCCTTGCAATCACAAGCAGCTGATTCTTTAGATGCCTAAGTATCAATCAAAACTTTGGATCCTCCTTCAATCCAACCACCACACTCAATGCATACAGTCATGCTAACACATCCCATCACCAATTGGATCAAAGCTGGCAATCTTCCCAGGAAATTCTATGATCTTGGAAGTCCTCTGATATACTTACAAATCGCTAAAAATGAACTGTGCAAGGCTCTTTTGAATTCAGGTTTTGGTTTCAACTTGATTTCTCAAGAAATGTACAAGGCCTGGAACCTGCCTCCATTGAAAAAGAGCAACATTTATCTAGAGTTGGCCAACCAGTCCATCATTGTCCCATTGGGACTAATGGAGGACATTGTTACCACTATTTGTGGGTGGTCATACCCAGCTAACTTCCTAGTAATTTAGGTAAACAAAAGTAAGGGAAACTTTCTAATCATAATGGGAAGGTCATGGCTAAGCACCATCGACACATGCCTAGAAATCCACGATATTTCCCTACAAATATCAAAGGAAAATACATTTGGAAAGATTGAGAAGAAGAANTATGTAGTAGCCACACGATAGGAAGGCACCTAGTGGCTAACAACTGATCAAGAAAGTAGTTCAATCATATGTATAGAACCAACTGAGGGTTTGACTTGCATGTACATCGATAGTATAGACGCATTAGAACAAGTCCACTAGCAACTTCCAAGTCTTAACCTCAAAAATATCAACTGGGGGAAGTTGGAAATCCCTGACAAATTTAAGCAGGAGCCCGTTGAGCTAAAACCATTGCCCACCAATATGGAATACACATTCCTTAAAAATGGAAAATCAGTAATTATTAACGCTAAGCTTACTCCTCAACAAAAAGAGAGACTGCTAAAGGTAATAAATAAATGGTTCAAAGCCTTCGCCTGGTCATATCCCGAATTAACTAGAATAGATCCTAGGATATGCCAACATAGGATTTACACTAATCCCTTTATGAAGCCTTGAAAACAACTGCAAAGGTGATTGAACCCAAAGCTAAAGCAAGTAGTTAATGAAGAAATCAAATACCTTTTCAAGGCTGGGTTCATATACCCCATTGCTAATAACAAATGGGTTAGCCCCTTAGTTATTGTGCCTAAAAAGGAAGGCAAATGGAGGATGTGCATAGATTTTAGGCTACTAAATATCGCAACATTCAAAGATCACTTTCCATTGCCATTTTTCAACCAAGTGTTAGACACCATCGCAAGGCATCACTATTATAGTTTTCTAGATGGATATAGCATATATAACCAAATACAAATAACCCTAGAAAACTAAGCCAAGACTATGTGCACTAGTCCTTGGAAAATGTTTGCATACAAACAGATGTCGTTTGGCTTGTGCAATGCCCCTGCAACATTTCAATGACTAGTTCTAAGCATATTCTAGCAGCAAATAGGAAATGGCATGGAGGTCTTTATGGATGACTTCTTCACTTATGGAGAAAACTTTGATCAAGCCTTGGACTGGTTAGAGTAAGTGTTAAAAAGATGTGTAGAAACCAATTTGAGTCTCAACCAGCAGAAAAGCCATTTGATGGTCCAAGAAGGCATAGTACTAGGGCATAAAATCTTACACATAGGGATAGAGGTAGACCCTGAGAAAATCAAAGTTCTCCAAGGAATTACCCATCAACCGAAATTGTCAAAGATATTTGGTCATTCCTTGGACACACTGCCTACTATAGGAGATTTATTAAGAACTTTTCAATGGTTGCCAAACCATTGGTGGAATTAACAAAAAAGGACATACCTTTCGAATGGACTAGGGAATGCAAACTAGCTTTCCAAACTTTAAAGCAAAAGCTAGTAGAAACACCCATTCTACAAGCTCCTAACTTGTCCAAACCATTCCATATCATGACTAACACATCCAACTATGCCTTAGGAGCCATACTTACATAGTTAGATGACCAGAAGCATCCTTATTACATCCACTGTGCAAGTAGAAGTATGACTGGTGCACAGCTTAACTACACTACCATAGAGAAAGAATTAATGGCTATAGTGTTTGCACTAGAAAAGTTTAGACACTATGTATTGGGATATAAAGTATATGTACATATAGATCATAGTGCAATCCGGTTCCTCATGAATAAGCCAATGGTAAGCCCTCGTATCATACGATGGCTTGTAATCTTACAAGAGTTTGATCTTACAATGATTGATTGTAAAGGCACCGAGAATGTAGTTGCTGATCATTTATCTTGGTTGAGATGAGACAACAAAGAGGATGAGTATCCAATTTCTGATTATTTCCCAGATGAACTCCTCTTTGTAGGTGTAGTGAATAATCAATCACCCATGGAGACAAACTGGTATAGTAGCATTCTTACCTATCTCCTCACCCAACAAATACCACAAGAGTTAAACCCTAATAAGAAACAATAGTTTCTTCACTGAGCCAAGTACTTTATGGAGATCAATGGGCAACTTTACAAAGTGTGTCCTAATGGCTTGGTTCGATGGTGTGTTCCCAATATAGATCAACTGTGAGTTCTCCAAGATGCTCATGAGTATCCTTGTGGGGGTCATTACACTGGGAGATGAACAGCCATTAAGATCCTGCTTGCAAGATATTATTGGCCTACATTGTTTCGGGACGCCCATCGTTTCTTCCAATCTTGTGAGCATTGTCAACATGATAGGGGAATGACTACTAAAATGGAGGGTCTGCAATAATGAATCCAACCTTTAGAACCCTTCAACATTTGGGGAATTGATTTTATGGGGCCAATTACACCAATGTCTAATGGAAAAGCTTATATTGTTGTTGCCATTGATTATCTTACAAAATGGGTTGAAGTAGTTGCCGTTAAGGATTGTATATGATCTACAACTACACAATTTGTTTAATAACAAATCATAAATAGGTTTGGTGTGCCTTGTGCACTTATTTCAGAAAATGATACATACTTCACAAGCATGACTTTTCGGAAATTAATGCAATGCTTAGGGGTCAAACACAAATTGACAACACCATACCACCCCCAAGAAAACAATCAAGCTGAAGTCACCAACAGGGAGATTACAAAGATATTAACAAAAACTATTAGCAAGTTTAGGCAAGACTGGAGCACTAAACTAAATGATGCTCTTTGGGCATACCGCTCCACATGGAAACTCTCTATAGGCTACTCTCCCTATGAGTTAGTATACAGTAAATTACCAATGCTTTCCATTCAAACTGAGCTCTGTACACTATCCAGGGCTTGTGACCTCAACCTTGACCTTGATCTAGCACAGAAACAATGGTTAATAACCCTTAACTTGCTAGATGAAAACTGACTAGCTACCCTGTCATCTAATGAATTGCACAAGCCATTCAATAAACAACATCATGACCTAAGAATTAGGAAAGTTAAATATCAACCAAAAGATAAGGCTATCTACTAGACTCCCACACATGTGCCACAATGTACTAAATTTCAAACACTATGGGAAGGACCTTATATTATTTATGCAACTTTTCCTTCAGGGGCCATGACAATATACAAACCTGAGAGCCTGGACAAGAAGCTCTTGGTCAATGTGTAACAAACCAAAACTTTCTATGAGCTTAGGACAGCTAGTACATATGCTACCTCTATTAGTGGAAAACCCTACTCACTATTTCGAATCTCCTCCTTCCAACTCAGTCGTGGGGGAGATGGCCACCTATGCCAACCATTCTAGGCCCTTAGTTCTTTTTGAATTAATGTTTTACACATTTTTATTTTACACATTTTTGTTTTACACATTTTTCCAACTTTTCTTATTTTTGTTTTACACCATCGTTCATATTTTTACTATTTCTTTATTTGCTTGATTTACTTTTATTCGTCATCCAATAAGTGCTCATGATGGTGGATTGAATTATATCATATTGATTGCTAATGTTTTGTTTTTACCTTTGAATTATGATGTTGATATTAAGGTATGGTTCTTTTCGTAAAATAGGCAATGAGTTCATGCCGTCCACTCATCCATTCAACTCTATGGTCTCCTTTGGCTTGGAACTATACAGTCCCTTTTTTCTAAGTAAACTTGTTAATAAATTGGTGGTTGGGTATTTTTCAAACCAATGAAAGACTCAAAGGATGAAAAGGGTGTGACTTCAAGGGGATTTGATGCATTTGTGTTGGCCATTCTCTTGGGTGCTTGGATGTTTTTTCTTGGGTTTTCTGCTATTCTAACATTGTTCAAATATTAGGAAGCTAAGTGAATAAAAATAAGTCTTTACATGGTGTGGTTCTCAAGAAAAAAAAGTGAGAATTCAAAGCACACCCCTTAGACATAATAAAGCAATATGGACTACAAGAATTGGTTATAGCACTAGAAAGACATGTTACCCATGCCTAAAGGTTCTCTCTAACTAAGGCCCTTTCTCACTTCTTGCTTCTCCATCTCGCTCTCCTTGGGATGGTGGTCACTCTTTATGGAGGCATTCTTGTTGCTTCAAGAGGATGGATTGGCCAAGTGTCTTGATGCGAGGTCACTAAATATGGTTGGTTTGAGTCTGGATTTGGAATGAGTTCTACTCAATCATCTTAACCATGAAATACACTAGGGACTTTACACAACCTTGTTCTTGGGATTCCATTTCATTCTATCCTCTCCATCTTTCTTCCCATTTTCCACCTCATTGCCAGTTTTATCATTAGTCCATTTCTAGGTTGATGCATTATTTTTCTTTGGTGAATTCTTATGGGTAAGTTTTAAACTCTTGCTTCCAAATGACATTCCTAAAGCTTATGAACTCTTTAGTTTGTCAATTTGTTAGGACATAAAAGGCATGAGCCTGCTTTGGGGAGGACCCACTAGCATTCCTTTTTGGTGCAATTGTTAACTTCTTTTCCTTAAACATTTCCTGCAATCAATCATTTTTTGTTTCATCCCCATCCATGACATCCACTTTATTAGCGTTGCCATTGTTATTTTTCCCATCTTTCTTGATCCTCATATTTTTCCATCTTATAGCTACCAGAGGTTTGCTCTTAGTTGTGGGGGCCCTAGCACAAATTTTTCAATTTTTTCCATTCTACTATTCACCTAACCCCTACACCTTGGGTAGTCACCAGTGATAAATCTCCGAACCATTTTCTGCCATAACCACAACTCAACCAATGTGCTTCATATCGAGGCAAGGTATCAACTACATTATGAATTATCTATCCTTGCTCATATGTGACTGTGTTGTGTGTACAGATGGTGATCATACAAACAATGGACTGGGCTTAAAGGAAGCACTCAAGATGGACTAGAACTGAAGCATTTACGAAGGGAGCAAGCTTGGTGGCATGACTATGGATAAACAATGAAAGGAGCAATCTTGGCATTGGCAGCAACATGCTTCATCTTCTTTTTCTCTCTCTTTCTCTACAAGCTACCAAATAAAGGCTTGGATGTCATTTATGTACGAGTGTTCACCACAATGGTCATGAACACTAATATTGTAATATGCTTATTGATCCATTCACTGGGCACGTTGAGTCCGTCATCCTATTCCACCATCAGTTGTCAATTAGTCAATAATCTCATACCTTCCTAATATTTTGTAAGGAACTCAAGGACGAGTTTTCATTCAATCATGGGCTATGATGAACCGTGATATCGAGGCCACGATATCGCATCCATGATATTGGGTCGGCGATAATGGAGCCTACCATGCAATGTCGAATACCTGATATCAGGACCTGCATCCTTGCCTATAAATAAGAGGCAAGCACCCTTGGTTTGGCAATAGATAGTTAGACCCCTAGCCGAACTCTTGCCTTTTCTCCCTCCCAGAGTTAGAATTATTTTTGCTGTGTACCCGTAGTAGGAGTCATAAAGCGAACAGATCTTTATTCGAGCATTGTGTACCTAAGCACACCTTGTGTACGGTAATAAAGACAAACTTTATGATAAACCTTGCAACATCCAGAATAGATTAATTAATGTTAATTACTATTATTAAATGCTTTCCTTGTTAATTAATGGTCACTCTCACCCTACAACTCTCTTAAGTAAATACACTCAGTACGATTACTTCGAGCATGCGTGTAACACTTTGTAACCTAGTAACAATTAATGTTTGGTAATCCTAGTAGTGTTGCACTGGTTCAGGATGTGTACGGCAAGTGAGAACGGATACTAGTGTTAGGATTAATTAAAGCCTAGTTAATCAGTAGTTAAATTAAATTAGTCACTTAGTTATCTCTCTCCTTCCCTATTAGCATAGGACATAAAAACATAAAAGATATAAAAATCATATGCCTCAAGCTTACTTAACCATACAATCGTGACATACAAGTAAGTTTGGGAAGATAACAATTAACTAACCCATCCTTGTTCCATCAAAGCGCATAAGCACTTAGTCCTTAGAATTCAACCAAATCGTGCGTAAAACACTCGTATTCATATGGTTGAGCGTAGGGGTACCTTGCAGCTCATTAATAACGGGCACATGAGTTTGCAGAAGGAACGTGGATGTTAAATTATAGATCCCTAACAAGCACATGAAGTTGCAGAAGGAACGTGGATGTTAAATTATAGATCCCTTGAATTAGTATGTGTGCTAGTGTTTTGCTTTAGTATGTGGCTGATTCTAACTTTGATTCTGTGGTAGCGTTTTGCTTTAGTATGTGGCTGGTTTGACTTTGATTCTGCCTAAGTTGGGTTAACAGGATTCAAGATTGCTTTCGTTGTTTGTGCACTCCTTTTCATCGTGCGTTGCCCATGTTTGGCTACATCTTCTATTTATTTGTTTCTGTGTACTCTCCTTTTTCTAGGGATGGTGAAAACCAATAAAATTTTGTGTTGGTGCCAACTATGTCTTTGATAGTTAAAAAATTGCTGGGCCTCGTCCAAATTGCACGCCAAGTCAAGCTATATAGAACCACAATGACTGGCCGTCCTGATTTTTTGGTTCCCCTCTTCCATGCTTTAATGATTCAGTGAAACGAGTCGGCAAACAAAGTTCCGGAAAAAACGAAGGTACCAAAACCATACTGAAAAGCACAGATAAATTTATATGATGATTTGCTGGTTCCCGCTTTTCCTTTGCCTTACCAATGCGGCGCAAGCACTTTTAAGTGCCCCGTGTCATAGATTTGCGCCGCGTGGAATGGATATGGACTTTTGCTGCTTTTGGTTAGTAGGCTTAGAAGGTTAGAAAAATGAGAGAATCCTGAAAAAGTGCCTGAGCTTAAATGAATTGGCAAGAAAGTTGGTGGAAGCATTTTAACAAAAATCGCTGGCTCTTTATTGCTTCATTCAATCTTGAAACAACACCCTCCCGCACAAATAAAAATACTCATGTACATTACCCCAAGCTTCAAGCAGGGTTGCAAAAAAGAGGGTTATTGGTAATATAGGTATACTTTAAGATATATATAGTCATGGTAGAACTTTAAAATTTGGTATTGTTCACTAGAATGCTATCTATAACTAAACTAATAGTTCATTATTAATAATAACATAATGTGTCCTTTTGGTATTTTTTGAATTTCCAAATTTGTTAATCTTTTTCTAAATAAAAATATATATTATGATAAAAATTTCATCCAGTATGTTTGTTCCATCTGTTTAACTAAATTAAAACTAAATATTCTTCTAAGACCCTTTGGATCTATCATATTAGACCCAGTAGAATAGAACTCATAGCAATTAAGTGTGAAGCTGAATGTTATGAGTTGACCACTATTCTGTGCAACATGAGGCTGGCGATGGCAATGGAGTCTATCATTGCATTTTAATATTACACTATGAAGCCATGTTTTGCATTTTAAACATTTTTAATATTACTAAAATTAAAATTAAGTGATTTTAAAGTATTATCAATTTAAAACTAACATAAACAATATTAGAATCCTATCCTAAGATATTGAAAGTCATTTTCTTCCTAAGAATCTAAAGTATTGTTTTTAAGAATCACTAAGACTCACCAAACGAATATCTTAGTTACGAGTCTCAACCATCAATGAGGCTTTTGTAAAGAGAAACATTTCTCATATGTTTAAGACAAGTGCAGATAAGAAGACCTTCATAAATAAGACACTATACAAAATTATGAATGATGAGTGGCAAGGTACCCCTACACTCAACCATACGAATACGAGTGCTTCACGCACGATCCAGTCGAACTCCGCAGACGGACTAGTTGTGGTATCTAAATAGTTACTCGTAGATCGCAGTTCATTGTCTTCCCACCTAGACTAGTATTAGCTTTGTCACATATGGTTTAGTCTAGAGTGAGGTGTATGATGTGTTCCTACACCAATGCTA
>MNCI01011857.1:37789-50971 GCA_015680685.1 Gnetum montanum | reverse complement strand
AGAGAGATATTAACTAAGAAAGCAATAAATAACAATAACAATTAAATAATTAAGCTAAGTGGATGCTACAATGATGAAGCAATCTTAATCTTTATTGCCGGTCATGTGCATGTCCAAGTATGTCACACTCGAATAAGGATGCCGTACAATTACAATCATCATACTACGGGCATGCACTAGGAGAAAGGGTTGAGAGAAAAAACTAACAAAAAGTCCCTACCTTAATACTAAAAACTAGATTCTCAACCAAATTCATTTGCCTCTTATTTATAGATGAGGAGATAGGTCACGATATTGCGTATCCGATATCATGTCTAGGCTACGTATCGTGGGTGCGATATCGCAACCAACAATTCATGACTCATCATACCCTCACGACAAAATAAAAACTCGTCCTCAAGTTAAAGTGAGAACAAGCTCCATTGATTACACAGTGGATAGGTATGGGATTATTAACTGACTAGAATGGATTCATGCTACAGTGTGGAATTAGAACAAAATTGAGACACAACATGAAGAATGCAAAAGAAAATTCTATAACTACAAAATTGAGTGGAACTCATGTAGTTCCTGGTGGCGGTGGCTCCTCCATGGGTGCCTTTCCCTTGTCTTTCCCTCTAAGTCTTGGGATTTGATGGCATTGAAGTATGGCCTAGAGTTTCTCCTCTTTAGTTTGAGGATCCTATGTCATCCATGCTAATGTTCTAATGTTTGATGGAGTTGACACCTCCCGTGGGCACAGTAGTTGCAGAAACATTTTATTTGCTTTGACATACCAAGCCACAAATATCCACCGTTCCTCCTCGTAGGCTTTGGCTTTGTCTCTGTATTCTTGAAAATTTGTGAGCCGTCGAGCCAAGTCTATTGTGACCCCTTTCTGCCCCTGGTAGCTTACTTTAACCACCTCGAGTTTAGAATTTGCAACCTCCAATTTTTGCAATGTTTTCTTGTGTTCTGCAAATTCTGTTTCATATTTGGCATAGGTGGTGGCTACCTATTGCTCGAGCTCTGTTCTCGGGCACCCTACTATTAACATGGCAAGGTTGGCATATCATAGGTTTGCCAACTCCATGTACTCTGTAAGGTCATGGATCTGCTGGTCCCGGCTCTTAACTTTCACCTAGTGGGCAAACACGTATGTGTCCAATATGGCCCGCCAGTCAATGTGTTGAGCACTAAGAGCGTTGATGTGGGCCTTGGCCATATGGATCTCATTTTCGATGATTTGTTTATACATCCCCACCTGGTCCCAAAAATGCTCCTTTATATTCTCATGTCATTTAGCCTCATTCTGCCACACACTTATTTCAATGGCCATCTTTTGACGAATGGCGCGTACCTCCTCCATTGAAAGGGTTTGATTTTCCCTGGCTAAATGGTTCATGTCCTAGTTGACCCTAATTAGTTGTTCTTGCAACTATTAAAAATGTTCCTCAAGAACATTCTTTTGCTTCTCCACAGAGTTCAACCGAAGGTTGTCAGTAATAAGTTGTTTATTCTCCTCTTGTAAAGCCTTGAGTGCCTTGGTGTGCACGTAAGTTTGCGCTTGTGCCATAGAGGCATCCTAGTTAGCCTTCTCTTTCTCTTCTACCACCCTTTTATTCTCTATCAACTATTTATTGAGTTACTCGATTCTAAAAGTGTCCAGCTGGTCTCTGGGAATGAATTGAGAAGGATCCCGCTGCGCTGCTTGCAGGGTCACGAGCCTTTTTTACAATCTTTTCACTTCTGCTTTAGCGTGCTCAACCCTCATCTCTGTCATGACTAGCTTCCCCTTGGTGGAAATGAGGTCTGATTGTATTGCTATAACATCATGTGGGATGTCAAACAAGGATGTCATTACCTATCCTATTTGCAGCAATTGGTTGAATACATCCTCATGTTCTGTAGGAGTCATTGAGGTATCACCTAGAGTTTGAGCATCCTGTGCTCCTGTAAGATTTACCAGTGGCACAAAAATAGGCACATTGAGTGATTCTTTAATGTGGTCTATGACCACTTCTGTGGCTCTCGCTGCATCTTGGTGTTGCATAACCACCACCATGGCCCCTTCACCAATTTTCAACTGCACTTGAAAGGATGCAGCATTTCCTAAAATATTTTGTGACCAAGTGCTCTCCCCTCCTCCTATCTGAATGGAAACTTCACCTTGCACATGATCCATAGAAACCGTAGGCTGTATAGCATCGTCAATGACATGAAAGAGATTTGCGTCATCACGACTTCCCCAACTGACTGTCTCAGCGATGGCCTTGAGATGGCTCATCAATGGTCTGTAATCTTGCGGCAGTGGCAGTGGTTGATCCTACTGGCTCGTGCTAGGCCCTACTTCTTGTTGTTGACTAGGTCCCGTGCTCAGAAGTTGGCTGGGTCTTGCAAGTTGAGTTGCAATTGACCCTGCCGTCTATTCTTTTTCTTGTTTCGGCCCCAACGTCTCACCAGTGATTTTCCTTACAGCTGGTGGCTTTAGCAGTTTGTCATACAAAGCATTTCAGGCTTTTCGAAGGACATCATTGGTATATCCTCTGATACCAGCATGGCTACACAACTTCTTGATAAGACAAGGGAAGGGCAACACAAACTTCCCTATCTTTCGTTCTTCAAACTACCTTAGGATCTCCATAAAATATAGATGAGGCAAGTTAGCATTAACCTTTCCCATCAACACTACACATCCTCTTGCCACATATGTTCAAATTCTTTTTAAACCTCTTGTGGGAAATATGTGATAAGTCCCTATTTTGAAATAAATCTTCTCTTCCATCGTCAATTCCCCATAGGTCTTATCTTCCTTTCTGTATGCCCTATCTAACCAAACTCATCAAACATCAGGGTCTGAGTAGGTAGAAAACCAAGCAACCTTTTGCCCTGTATTTAAAAGGTTTAATACTTCTGAAATGGCTTGAACAAAGAAATCAACAGTCACACCACAAATGTTAACTGTGGTGCCTTCTTCTTTGTTGTGCTAAAATTGGTACATTTCCCCTAAATACCAAGCACCACCTTTAGAGAGGGTAGGCCACAATGGGAACCCTTTGAGGTGATCCCTAACGGCCTCTAGAGAAAATTCTATGAAAGGTCCAAAGTTTAATTCCATGATCATTGCAGTTAATATGGACCTTTCATGAATGACCTGAACACAATCCTAGGGCAACGTGAGATGTTGTCCCTATTCAGACACTGTAGCAGCTCCTCCTTCTACCTACCTTGACTGTATAGTGGCAGGGTCTTCTTGATGGATACTAAATGATTGTTCTTCCTGCTCTACATGTTGTTTGGCAGAAACTTGTCCTTCACCTCTCCTAGATCACTTGATCACACCTTGAGTAGGACCTTCCTGTTGTCCATGTTTCGAGGCCATCTACAATCACATGGGGCCAATCGTTAGTAAGGTTTTTACCAAAGTTAGGTTATACCTTACTGGTTGCCTAATGAATTTGCTTTATCTCCGTGTGACATTAATTATTAGGAGAAAATGTCCCCAAAAGATTATAATATTTAATCCTCTTTGCTTAGGTGGTTTCTAAATCTAGTTTCTTGGTATAACTAAGGAGATGAAATTGTTTTTGGTGCATTTATCATTAATTTTATAACTAATTACCCTTAATAATGTCCTTCGGGCGAGGAAAAATTTCAAAAAATTTATGCGCTATTAGACGTGTGCCCCTTTCCCACAACTAAGCTGAACACTCCGGGTTCAAGTAGGTTCAAATGGAATGAAAATCGGAGTACCAACAAGCGAGTTATGGATATGAAAGCAAGAGACACGCAATCACAAGTCGTAGAGAGAAATTTGAAAAACTTCCCTCACGTGAACAATTGAAAATGATGTTGATAAGCATAGGGGGTCGCGTATATATATATATTTTTTGGATGCGATATCATGTACACGATATTGCAGCCTATCGAAGTTAGGGCACTTTATAGAATGTACCAAATTTTTAATATTTTTCTGAAATTAAACGATGTAAACTAAGGACATCTAGACTATTGTTAAAGGGTTCCAAGGTAATTCAACTAGTTCTGAAGGCACGAAAATTATGATGGTGTGGAATTTATCAATAAGAACCCCAGATGATAAGGGAGAGAAAAAGGTTATGTGATGGTTCATAGGAACATTTGAATCGGAGGAATAGTAATAAGGGAAAGAATATCGTTGACAATAGGCTGAGGGTAATAGATGACGTGCGAAAGATGTGTTATGAGTGCAAATTACAAAAATTATGCAAGTAGGTCCTCCCCAAAGCAGGTTCCAACCTATAATTCCCTTGTGTAACCACACCTTAAAATGTCTATAGGCACTAGAAGGGTTCAATGTAATCCACACTGGTTCCACAAAACACACACATGTAAGTATCAATGGAATGAGGTAAGAATTCTATGCTACACAAGACACGAGCTACAATTACATAAACAACGAGATGAGACAGACTATAGAAGGGATTGTATAGATTGGGACATGCGGTAACTGACCTAAGGCACAATGAATCGTGCTTGTAAAGCATGATTAATGTGTCATTAACCCATCGTTCCAAGATCAGGACCAAGTCCATTCCTCTGATCAGTGATACCACATTATTTCATCCCATGATGAGTGACTATGAGAATACCATAACAACAAGGCATATGATCACTTGGCATTTTGTTCAAGGGTGGAGTGATTTTTGCTTTGTGGCACTTTCTTTGTTTTTTTTTTCTTTTAATGCTAAATCTAGAGAAGCCACCAACCCTCAGGCCATGGTGCATGTCTTTTCAGTGGAACCCCCTAGAACAGCATTGGATTTTTGAGTGCCTTTTGATTACTCTTACTCTCATTTTGCGTTAGATCTACAAGGATCTTAGTACAACCACGTTGCGTGATAACTCTCACAGATGTCACCAAAGAGAATCCGCAAGTCCCCTTGATGTCACACCCTAATCATTCCCTCTTGGTCCATCCTTCTTCATTCTAGGTACAATGAACACAAAATTAATTTTAAGTTTTAAGAATGTCAAGAATATCACTGTACCCTCGAATAGAACCTCTTATTTGCAGAATGGATGAGTGGGTGTGATGGGCTCACTGTCCAAATAATTGATCCCTCGAGACTCGATAACATAGAACACACCTCAACCAATGAGCCACATTTGGCCATTACATGTAGCAGTTGGAATATTTTGTTCAAAATATTAGCACAATCCCTGGTTGTAAATTTGTAGTTTAGTGTTGTGAGTAATGGGTATTCTTGGAGAAGCAAGCCTGGTAAATAATCTTGATGTTGAAGCCTTCTTGGAAAGTAAATTAAAATGTCAAGATATTTTCTTGAGTGAACAACCATCTTCTTCCACAAAAAACCAAACAAAATCAATCAACTGCAGCATAAGGACTGGACTCAATAGATTTAACCTCCAAAATCAGCACAGCAAAGTGTAGAGGTGCATTATCTTGAGTGCCTGAGAGCTCAATATTTGGCTTTCCCATACTCCAGCTCCTAATTTTATTTACAACATTATTATTATTATGATTCAAAACGGGGACGTCGAGTCGCTCTATTTGTACAATGGTATCAGTACCACGAATCTGCCAATTCCCAAAAAGCCTGAAATTGATACAACAGTAACCTTGATCTGTAAAGATTTTAAAGGAACCAGAATACAGTGCTTGGGTTCTGCGTATGTTCCGTTTACGCAACGATTTTACAAATCTTACCAGTACCATTACCCAGCCTCTGTTTCTTGGATGACTTCAAGAAATCACAACAAAATTGTGATGATGACGTCTCGGCCTCTATTCCGGCCGCCCCTGCTGCTGTCGCCGCTTCTGATGCCGCAGCACCACCAGCGACAACCAAGCCGAGCACCGACGACGACGACGATGCTGCAAAACTTGCACCAATGAAGACGCGAAATTTAGTAGAGTTTCTATTCTGGATTTGGGCTACTCTGGCTATGGTTCCATGGCGAACGCGAAAAGGAGGACTACGCACGGGTGGAAGATCAGCGGCGGCAGATCTGGCAGCACGACACACAGCCATGGCGGCAGCAGCAGGAGCACTAGCAGTAGCAGGACCAAGCGTAGGAAGCCAGTGGTTAGGGTTTGTAGGGTTAGAATCAAAATCTAGACAACAACAATGACATCAATAGCAGCAAAAAGTGTGGTGTTCAAGAGTTCACAAGCCCCACGTGGCTGCTTCCAGATTCATGAATCCCAACAATAAGAAGAGCATGATACCAAATGCCTTTTTCACACATCTTCATCATCAAATTTGCTGCAAACCGATAACTGCCCACGTTGAGAGGATTTTGGGCATGCTGAAGGATCCACAAAACACCCTAGAATTTTTTACGTTTTATGAAGGGAATCCCTTGTTTCAAACGCAGCATAGCATGTCATGGAATTCTTACGATGAAGCTTTGGGAAGGCAGGGATTATGTTTCAGGCAAAGATTATTAGGATTTCAATTAAATCTTGTGCTGATGCTGCAAAGATGGAGATGATCATCAAGTTACTGGAAAGATTGCAAAATGCTCAGAAAAAGATGTAACGTCATTCGGCACATGGCCAGAGATGGCGCAAACCGGGGAAGCATTTAATATTTTTCATGACATTTTAACCAAGTATGAAGAACATGGAATATGGATTAATTTCATCAAGTTAGGGGCCAAATATATGACTCCCTAATAGATCCTAATAAATCAATAATATATATATATATAACAAGTGAACTTTGTATTTTTATAATGATAATAACTTCTAATAGAAGTCATAACCTCCTATGGTAGTTATAACTAATTTTCTAAATGTTTGTAACCACTACAAAAGACACTTGTCAACTATAGCCTTTTTGTCTCCAAAATGGCCACTTGTCAACTAAATGGGCTACTTCTCAACCACCAAGGACACTTGTCACCTACAACTTGTTTATCTCCATGGTGACCACTTGTCAATTGAACGAAGACACTTGGCAACTGAAAGGCCACTTGTCAACTGCATGGGACACGTGTCAACTGCAACTTGTTTCTCTCCATAGTGAACACTTGGCAACTGAGTGAAGACACTTGGTGACTGAGTGAAGACACTTGGCAACTGCATGAAGACACTTGACAACTACATGAAGACACTTGGCCATGGAATAGGACACTTTTCCATTGTAGCTTTTTTGTCTCTATGGTGGTTAAAACCACCCAAGATATTTTGTAACTTCCCTACCTACCTTTGAACCCTATAAAAAGGCTTCAGGGGTCAAGGAGGAGGGAATCATCATCACATTGGGTCTCATATATCATCACATTGGGGTCTCACACATCACACTTGGGATCAAAGAAGATTTGTAAAGAAGATTGCTTGCAAGATGGCTTGCTAGAATAAAGATTTCAGCCTCTTTGTCATGGTCCTGTGAGTTATGCATTTCATTTTTTGTTTTGTTTAAATTGTTTAGCTAGTGGTTTAGATAGTATCATCCTTGGCAAGTAATTTTGGGATTTTTAGATTGCTCTTATTGTTCTTGTTGCCCGATAGAAATTTCTATTAAAATTTTGCCATAGAAGCGCTTGTGTTTAAAAGCCTTAAGAGCATTTTAGTAGTAAATTTCGTTATTGTGCAACGTGTGGGAACTGCTATTGGGATTGTTGTAAGAGAGCCTCTGTTTGTAGTCACGTCGTTGAACAATTCAGTAGTCGAGAGGGTTCAGAAAATCTTTGGTATTTTGATGGGACCAGAATAGCTTCTTTTTATCTTTAAAGTGAATTCTCGTGGTATTTCAATCAGAAATTGTCAAGTCTTTTAAAGGTTCTGTTTGAATGCAATCGTTGACATCTATTATCTAGTCAAAATGGAGTCTCGTACGTGGTAGTTTACGCAGCAATTTTTGGTAGCATAATAGGATTGTCTTGAAGATATTGCTTGTTTGAGCCTTGGAAGTTTGAACAATTCGTAGATATTGAATTTGGGATAGCTTTATTGCGAAGTGTTTACTCGTGTCATTTTACCTTGTTTAAATATTTGAGGTCTACACAAATCTGCTTTCTTTTCTTTTCTGCTTATTTCCATCGAATCTTGCTCTATTTCTAGTTTTCTTGTGGAACTATCTCTTTCTCTGGGGAAAATTAGGAGTAGATTGCGGAGTTGTGCTCAAATGTTTTTGCAAAATTTTATTTGTTACAAGTAGGTATTATAAGGACCGCGTAGACTAGGCAGTTGAACAAAATAGGAAATTTTCAAGAACTCACAGTACTTGGCAAAGTTGGCTGAATCTCTTTAAAGTAAGTCATTTGTAGTTTACACACAACGCAATCGTTACATTTCTCACAACCGCACGCCGCAACAGCACACACACATACTCACATTAACTACTGAGTTTATTTGGAGGTATCTGGGCCTTGGTGTTGCCAGAGACCAGCAGGCACCTAAATCCTGTTCGAGGACACTCGTTGGCGGTCGCGTCCCAAACGGTCGCCAACAGTTCTTTTGGCGCTAGAAGGAGGGCTGAAAATTAAGCCTCTAGGTTCATAAGCCTTATACTTTTAGTACATCAACAATTATTTGTAAGGCTTAAGAATTAGATACTATTTTCAGTTCATGACCAAGAAATTTCATAGTTTGGAAAGTTTCAAAGTTTCAAAAGATATTCTAGATTCTAAGACTGATTCTTCATCAGAAGAAGAACAAAAGAAAGTTTCTGAATTGGGAACAAGTAGTGGAGTGAAAACTAGAAGATCAAGAAGATCACCCATTATCTCTGGTTTATCAATTCGTAAGAGAAGATCTAGAAAGTCTAAGAGTTCAACATTTCAAAGGAATAGGATGGCAAATCCTTGGCAAGGAGTTACACCATTAGGATTTCAAAATTACAATGATATTCCTAAGGTAGTTTACAAATATTTGCCTGAGCCTTTTATTCCTGGAAAAGCTTATTTAGCTGAAGAATATATTCACATGTTTGAGTTAGCTTTAGCTCATGCAAATATTCAACATCAAGATCAAGCTTGTAGGTTGTTTGTATCAAATCTAAAGGATATGGCTCAGATTTGGTATTCAAACTTACCAAGTAATAGTATTACAAGTTGGGATGACATGAAGAATCTTTTCTTAGCCCAGTTTGGTAATCAATTAGATCAACAACAACTATACTGTGGGCTGATACAAGCTAAGCAAGGAGTTAAAGAGTCAATTAGAGATTTTAACATCAAGTTTCAACGAATTTGTGGACTCTTTCAAAGACAATATAGGCCATCAGAAGAAATGCTTAAGGAAACTTACCTTAAGGCTGTCAACCCCAACATTTCAATTTGGTTAAGGAGAACTCCAAACTTAACTACACTAAATGACTACTTTAGTGAAGCTATACAGTTAGAAAAACAGTTGAACTTGAATCCTGAAGAAAATATTGCAATTCAAAAAAGAGAAGAAAGAGTTATGATTCCTATGCAAGATTTTGCTCAATTTAAAGCTTTACCAGGTCCATCTCATGTTAAGATAGAGCAAGAACATGAAAGAGTAGGATCTGAAAAAGGACAATTAATGAGAGATATGTCTAACAAAATAGTGAAGCTCGAAAAAGCTTTGGCAAGAGTTAATATTAAGAAAGAAAGGAAAAATAGAAAGCATAAAAATCAAGACACTAAGTTAGTAGAAGATGAGGATGAAAGTGATCTTATTATGTCCAACTTTCTTGATATTGAATCTGATGATGAGTTATCTAGTGTTCACTAGGCAAGTAAATCTTCTAGCAATGGATCTAGTGATACTTCTTCTCTATCAAGTTCTAAAGAAGATATGTCTTCAGATGAAGAGTGTAATAACAATGAAGAAAATGGATATAGTCTTCGATCTAAGGAAAGACTAACTACTTCTTGACCCCCAAACGTTATTATGGATCCATCTACTAAGAGAAAAGCTTTTGAGCCAAGTAGAAAGGATAAGAATAAAGGTAAAGACAATCAAGTGGAGCAAAACACTCCAAATCAGTCTTTTAATAAATGGATAAAGAGATCAAGCTTCATTGGTGATGGAGAATATGATTTGATAGAAGACCTTAAACATGTCAAGGCCAATATTAGCCTCTATCAGTTGCTTCAAATAGGAGATCAGCAAAGAAAGGCTTTAGAATTCATTAAAGGTAAAAGGAGAGCTAGAGAATCAGAGTTAAGTTATGTGTCTAACAATGATGAGAAATTAAAGACTTCGTATGACAAGGAAGCTCCTCCTTTTCTTTTGACAATGAAATTAAAAGATAAGTACTTACACAATTGTTTGATTAATTCCGGAGCCACATCTACTATAATGCCATTATCTATATGTAAAAGACTTGGTTTGATTCCTGAAAAGTCAAATAAGAAGATTGTTCAAGTGGATAAAAGTAGAGTGAAGATTGTGGGTCAATTGCCAAGTGTTCTATTGGAAATTGCTTCTGAACCTCGCATTAGAAGTAGAGTAACTATTCAAGTGGCAGATATACCAGATTCACATAGTCTCTTATTGAGTAGAAGTTGGAGCAAGAATTTCTTAGGTTATATATCAATAGATTATTCTCACATGTGGTTACCTTGGAAAGGAGAACCAAATCAGATATACATCTATAGCGAACCTTTCATGATTGATAACATTACTTCAAATGGAAAAAGTAAGTTGGTTGAAAAAGGAGGTGTTGAAAAAAAATTTGTACACTCCAAGAAAATAAGAATTCATTTAAGAAAAAAGATGAGAGAATTGCTGAAGAAAAATCTCAAGAGGATCAAGTTGAAAGCTCCAACGAGCCAAAAAATAATAGAAAGATTGCTTACGAGAGGGTTAGAGATATGAGGATTCCTACCAGCGGAATCCTCCCCATTCTCTTCTCATAGTTCTTAAACAAAGGACTTAATAATGTACAGTTTGTTATGTGCAGTTTGTTTTCTTAGGAATGAGGTTTTTATCCCATCACACCTTATGTTAAATGGAAATTTTCCTCAAAAAAGATTTCTTTTGAATGTAGAAATTCAATGAAAATTTTAGTATGTTTCAGTTTCAAAATGAGGCATAAATTTCTTCAAGCTTTTAAAGGGGCAGAAATGTTGACACATTTGGCCATTACATGGAGCAGTTGGAATATTTTGTTCAAAATATTAGCATAATCCCTGGTTGTAAATTTGCAGTTTAGTATTGTGAGTAATGGGTATTCTTGGAGAAGCAAGCCTGGTAAATAATCTTGATGTTGAAGCCTTCTTGGAAAGTAATTAAAATGTCAAGATATTTTCTTGAGTGAATAACCATCTTCTTCCACAAAAAACCAAACAAAATCAATCAACTGCAGCATAAGGACTGGACTCAACAGATTTAACCTCCAAAATCAGCATAGCAAAGTGCAGAGGTGCATAATCTTGAGTGCCTGAGAGCTCAATATTTGGCTTTCCCATACTCCAGCTCCTAATTTTATTTACAACATTATTATTATTATGATTCAAAATGGGGACATCGAGTCACTCTATTTGTACAATGGTATCAGTACCACGAATCTGCCAATTCCCAAAAAGCCTGAAATTGATACGACAGTAACCTTGATCTGTAAATATTTTGAAGGAACTAGAATACAGTGCTTGGGTTCTGCGTATGTTCCATTTACGCAACGATTTTACAAATCTTACCAGTACCATTACTCAGCCTCTGTTTCTTGGATGACTTCAAGAAATCACAACAAAATTGTGATGACGACGTCTTGGCCTCTATTCCGGCCGCCCCTGCTGCTGTCGCCGCTTCTGACACCGCGGCACCACTAGCGACGACCGAGCCGAGAGCCAACGACGACGACGATGCTGCAAAACTTGCACCAGTGAAGATGCGAAATTCAGTAGAGTTTCTATTCTGGATTTGGGCTACTCTGGCTACGATTCCATGGCGGACGCAAAAAGGAGGACTGCCCACAGGCGGAAGATCAGCGGCGGCAGATCTGGCAGCACGACACAGTCATGGCGGCAGCAGCAGGAGCACCAGCAGTAGCAAGACCAAGCGTAGGTAGCCAGTGGTTAGGGTTTGTAGGATTAGAATCAAAATCTAGACAACAACAATGACATCAACAGCAGCAAAAAGTGTGGTGTTCAAAAGTTCACAAGCCCCGCGTGGCTGCTTCCAGATTCATGAATCCCAACAATAAGAAGAGCATAATACCAAATGCCTTTTTCACACATCTTCATCATCAAATTTGCTGCAGACTGATAACTGCCCATGTTGAGAGGATTTTGGGCATGCTGAAGGATCCACAAAACACCCTAGAATTTTTTACGTTTTATGAAGGGAATCCCTTGTTTCAAACGCAGCATAGCATGTCATGGAATTCTTACGATGAAGCTTTGGGAAGGCCGGGATTATGTTTCAGGCAAAGATTATTAGGATTTCAATTAAATCTTGTGCTGATGCTGCAAAGATGGAGATGATCATCAAGTTACTGGAAAGATTGCAAAATGCTCAGAAAAAGATGTAACGTCATTCGGCACATGGCCAGAGATGGCGCAAACCGGGGAAGCATTTAATATTTTTCATGAAATTTTAACCAAGTATGAAGAACATGGAATATGGATTAATTTCATCAAGTTAGGGGCCAAATATATGACTCCCTAATAGATCCTAATAAATCAATAATATATATATATATAACAAGTGACTTTTGTATTTTTATAATGATAATAACTTCTAATAGAAGTCATAACCTCCTATGGTAGTTATAACTAATTTTCTAAATGTTTGTAACCACTACAAAAGACACTTGTCAACTATAGCCTTTTTGTCTCCAAAATGGCCACTTGTCAACTAAATGGGCTACTTCTCAACCACCAAGGACACTTGTCACCTACAACTTGTTTATCTCCATGGTGACCACTTGTCAACTGAACGAAGACACTTGGCGACTGAAAGGCCGCTTGTCAACTGCAACTTCTTTCTCTCCATGGTGAACACTTGGCGACTGAGTGAAGACACTTGGTGACTGAGTGAAGACACTTGGCAACTGCATGAAGACACTTGGCAACTACATGAAGACACTTGGCCATGGAATAGGACACTTGTCCATTGTAGCTTTTTTGTCTCTATGGTGGTTAAAACCACCCAAGATATTTTGTAACTTCCCTACCTACCTTTGAACCCTATAAAAAGGCTTCAGGGGTCAAGGAGGAGGGGATCATCACTTCTCATCATCATCATAACATTGGGTCTCACACATCACACTTGGGATC
>MNCI01011857.1:6554-37094 GCA_015680685.1 Gnetum montanum | reverse complement strand
AATCTTGCTCTATTTCTAGTTTTCTTGTGGAACTATCTCTTTCTCTGGGGAAAATTAGGAGTAGATTGCGGAGTTGTGCTCAAATGTTTTTGCAAAATTTTATTTGTTACAAGTAGGTATTATAAGGACCGCGTAGACTAGGTAGTTAAACAAAATAGGAAAATTTTCAAGAACTCACAGTATTTGGCAAAGTTGGCTAAATCTCTTTAAAGTAAGTCATTTGTAGTTTACACACAACGCAATCATTACATTTCTCACAACCACATGCCGCAACAGCACACACACATACTCACATTAACTACTAAGTTTATTTGGAGGTATCTGGGCCTTGGTGTTGCCAGAGACCAGCAGGCACCTAAATCCTGTTCGAGGACACTCGTTGGCGGTCGCATCCCAAACCGTCACCAACAGAGCCATATGAGTGTTTTATTCATAGATGAGATTACTTATAAAAAGATAAAAAGACAAAAAGACAAAAAGATAAAAAAAGAAATTGAAAAATGAAAAACTGAAAAATAAAAAATTTTAAAATTAAAGAAAATTAAAAATATTTATTAATCCTGCTTGTTATTAGAATAGAGGATATCCCCCATAACTAAATGGTTGAGCATGGCAAGGATTAATAAATGAAAGATGAGAATCCTTGCATGTTGGAAATATCAAAACTTGATCATACTTACTCCATTGGGGTTCACACATCTGATTATAGTAAGCATAGTGGGGCAATTTATAAGATGTGGTTCCTGGGTAAAGAGTTGATCCACTATCATACTTGAGATCGGAATATGGTATGCAAGGATCGGGATGTTGTCCTCCATGGTTGTATTCATTGGGCTGTATGGTTGTTGGAGAGTTAATTGGTGGCCTTGATGAGGTGACATGAGGCATTGGGTTCGAGGAGAAGGATGCACCACAGTGTTGGATTTGTGCTAAGTTGGAGAATGCAGTGGCCTTGGAATTGTGTTGTCCCTTCCTATAGTCATGTCTAAAGAAGGAACACCTTTGATGTTGAGGAGGTCTCTCACTGCTATTGGCAATAGTAGCATAAGTAATGTTCATGTGTTGTTGTTGTGATGCAGACACTTCAAGAACAGTTGGTGGTGATGTAGAAGGAGGGAAAGGATGAGAATGCTGAAATTTAGGAGAAGTGTAAGGTACACAAGGAAGTGGTTGTGTTGAGGACATGGGCTAATAGTATTGAGGAGAATGATAATGCAGCGAGACAGAGTATGTTGACCCAGTTGGGAAAATAGGATATTGGACTAGATAAGCATTTGGATTCGGATGATACGAAGGGTGTCTCTAGTTTAGGGATGGCTTCCCCCATGACTAGGATTGTTGCCACTATGATCAAACACAATATCTCTGTATGAACTCTGGGTGTAACGTGCTTTCCCAATGCTCATATAAATGTAACAAGATTGGGCATTGGCCCTTAGGGTGATTGTACAGACAAATGTTGCATTCATACGTATGATTGGTAATTGAGCTCTTATTTTCTTCATCCCTTCTTTCTAATTGTCTAATGATATTTTGTCCTACTTCTAGGGTTGTCAAAACTCTATCTCCAATAATATTGATATATTCTCCACACTTTTTATGCATCCATTCTAGCATCTTATTGATCTTTGCCTCAATTTCATCTAATGATTATTGTACTAGCAAAGATGGTTCGTCCTCCTTCAGATGGATTGACTTCTCCTTTTTGTGATTATGGACCTCTGTTAAGTTGAGATTTTGGTCCCGTTGATGTTTTTTAACACTCTCCCATCTAGCCATTTCTCCTTCTTCTTTTGCTACCNNNTTTTAACAATCTATACCATACTTTTTCTTGGCCAACGAGTGTCATAGGAAAGAGCTTGAGTTTTTGCCAATCGTTATTAATGGTGTTCCATGCATAGGCATTGTAGAAGGCTTGTAAATGTTGTTGCAGACCTAAGTCACAGCCTCTTGAGAAATTGGGAAAGTTGTTTAAATCAAGCCTGGGTAGGCGGCTCTCTTTACGATGCCTACAAGAGATTAAAATAGCCTCTTGTATTTGCATTAGGCTTGTAGTGGCCAATAGGGGTTCATTGTCATCAAGTAAGTTATGCTTTTATGCGTTGGGACGATGTTGCCTTCGTTTATGTTTATAAAAAACCCCCACCTCGGATTGCGTACTCCAATCTTCATTGTCATATAATTTGTTGGTTCTCCAATGAATTACCTCACTAGATGTGGCTTTATCATAGTCTTGTAGGAGAGGCATGGTTGTGAAATTGTGTGTGAATTTGTATGTGACTTTTTGTAATTATTTCTTCCTAAAAGATATATTGGTAATTCCTATACAGCGACCTTGTATGATATAACTAATCTAGATAACTAGCACTGTCCCTGGCAACAGCGCCAATGATGAGTGGTGAGATACCCCTACACTCAACCATACGAATATGAGCACTTCATGCACGATTTAGTCAAACTCCACAAATAGACTAGTTGTGGTATCTAGACAATTACTCATAGATCGCAGTTCGTTGTCTTTCCACCTAGACTAGTATTAGCTTTGTCACGTATGGTTTAGTCCAGAGTGAGATGTATGATGTGTTCCTACACTAATGCTACTCTTGGGTATGATGGGAAATAATAACTAAGCTAGGAGAGAGAGGGTGAGAGAGAATCTAAACTAGCCTAAGTGTGATGAGCATCTATTCCTTAATCATCCGTATACATCTTGAACCTCGTGCACGACTACCATTGGGATTACCAAGCGCGTAGCCTAGGTATGCTACTAGGTTACCAAGTAGTCACACTTAAATGCTCGTGATTAAGTCATACTCATTCTGTGTTACTAGGAGATAAGGGTAGAGAGATATTAACTAAGAAAGCAATAAATAACAATAACAATTAAATAATTAAGCTAAGTGGATGCTGCAATGATGAAGCAATTTTGATCTTTATTTCCATTTATGTGTGTGTCCAAGTATGTCACACTCGAATAAGGATGCCGTACAATTACAATCATCACACTGCGGGCATGCACTGAGAGAAAGGGTTGAGAGAAAAAACTAACAAAAAGTCCCTACCTTAATACTAAAAACTAGATTCTCAACCAAATTCGCCTGCCTCTAATTTATAGATGAGGAGATAGGTCATGATATCACGTCTAGGTTGTGATATCGCAACCAATAATTCATGACTCATCAATGAATTTTAGGAAATGTAGAAGTTCTCCAAGTATTTTATATTTTCCTCATCCAAAAGTGTGATGAAAATTTCATTTTCAAAGCATGATCCAAAAGAGGGACATTGTGCATGCTCCAAGTATTATGTATCCTCTAGGTAAACAACCACCTACATTACTATCGTATGTTATTATTGATTTTGACTCCTACATTAGATGTGCCTTTGATAATGGTAATCCTCATCATGTGCCAATTATACCTATGGTCCAAGGAGCATCACGTCAATTACTGTTACAGTTAGCATGGGCCATGACTATTTATAAATCTCAAGGAATGACACTAGATAAGGCTACTATTGACATTGGTTTAGGAGAAGTTACAAGTCTAACATTTTTTGCATTATCTAGAGTCAAGACCATTGATTTTTTGAAGATTCATCCTCCTTTCTCTGTGCAAAGATACAGAAATATTTCAAATGCTAAACATCTTCAAAGTAGATTGCATAAGAAGTTCATTTTTCTCAATTGGAGGATTAGGCATATTGAGTTCACACTTAACATTGTATTTTGCCTTTTGCTCAATCCTATTATATAGCTCTGTAATGTTTCTTGTAATAATTTTGCAATGTATTCCTTCATCAACATATACAAAATCTATAAACTTTAATTTTTACCAATTTATGTTTACCAGTATATATTATTTGGTGTGCAAATAGTGATGATAACTTAAAAAATTAAAAAAAAAATTCTACTCATAGCCTGTGAAACCGCTCCACTAGCTTAAATATATATATATATATATATATATATCTCTATTAATTGGTTGAGATGATTTTAAAGAAGATGATGTTGACCAAGTCCAACTACTAGACAAGGTAACAAGATAACTAAAAATGAAATCACACATCCCTCCTCTGTTTATCTACCACTTGCCCAATTTAGTTTTACCCTCTCAATCAAGTTTGCTCTATCTTTGTTTATTCATGGCATTTAAAACTTGATCGAGAGGTTAAAACTAAATTGGGTAAGTGGCAGAGAAACAAAGTGATGAGTGATTCCATTTTTAGTTATCTTGTTACCTTGTCCAGTAGTTGGGCTTGGTTAACATCATCTTCTTTAAAATCATCTCGGCCAATTGATATATATATATATATATATAAGCTAGTTCTAGCAAGGTTGGCATGTAAACACCTCTTTATCCTCCCATATTCAAATTGTGTGCTAGTAGTGCACTCCAACCTATATGTGGCGCTTTTATTTGGTGTTTTTCTAGCAAGGTTGGCATTTGAACACCTCTTTATACTCCCATATTTAAATTTTGCGCTACACTCCAACCTATATGTGGCTCTTTTTTTATTATTATTATTTTATTGTATGTGTTTCGACATTTGGGTTTTTGTTCATTTTTTATTCTGTTTCTTGTTATAGACGTTTTGATTTCTTCTACTGTTTTCTAACCCCCACCAAATTGAGGGCATATTATTTCATTTTTTAAGTATGGGTAAGTACCATTCTCAATGTTATAGTGCACATTGTGTTTTCAAGTTAATGGATGGAAAAAAATGATGGTAATAACAAGCAGGATCTTCCATAACCCATGACCAGTATTTCTGCACCGACCTTGGTTAGAGAGTAAGGATTTATGCACAAAAGTCTCATGGTTACCTTAAATTGCATTTTTCTCAGCTTCCCCATAAACCTCATCAATGCTCACCTGAATAAACCTTTTCATTTGTCCAGTGACCTTGCATGCCTCTAGTAGCTCATGGGTTTCACAAATGTTATTCTTGGCAAACTCAAAATTGTTTCCAAAAGAATTTTCAACATGAGTTTGAGCCGCAAAATGCATGATGGTGTCGATCCCCTTTTTGATTAGTAGACAATGCACCAGATTTGAATTAGCAATGTCTCCCCTAACAAATTTGAAATTTGGAGAGGTTTCAAAGAAAAATGATTCTTCAAATTTGCACAATAATCAAGCTTATCAAGAATCACAATCTTGTATTGTGGGTAGTTCTTCACAAGCTTGTTGGTCACATGAGAAACAATAAATTCGATTGCTCTAGTGATCAAAATGTTCCGGGGTACATAATCTGGAGGCACCATGAAATACCCCAAAGCAAAACTACATGGTAACAAATAATGCCCAAATAAAAACCACAACTGCTACTCATATATGAAAATGGAGAAAAACACAAAAGGAAAACAAAAACCTCAAGAATAGGAACTAGAATTGTATGCAATTCAATAATATGCAAATATGAAGGTGAATCAACAAAATCCAAAATGAAATCCAGATGTTAGAAAGCATAATACGATTGTAGTACCTTGATTTATAGCTTGAAAATAATTATTCTCCAATTCAGGAAGGATGAAGTTATTAATGTGGAGAAAATTTGCCAATGTTGATGATGCCTATAAATAAGAAGAAACTGACCAGTTTCTATCATGATCTAGCAAAGAAACATAAGAGAGAACATGATCTAGAAAAATCAAATAGCAGTAGAGAGAAAGAGGGAACAAACAAACAAGGTGGATTAAGAGCTTCAGTGGTTAGTCTGTGGCAAAGGTTATTGCCATTAGGCAACGAATAACCTATGGTATCCTATGGACATGATCCTCATGTATATTAATTGATTAATATACTAGCTTATATATATATATATATATGATTTTAAATAAGATGATTTTAACTAAGTTTGATTACTAGATGAGGTAATAAGATATCTAAAAATGGAATCACTCATCCATCCTCTATTTCTCTACCCCTTAACCAATTTAGTTTTACCATCTCAGTTAAGTTTGTTTTATCTTTGTTTGTTCATGGCATTTTGAGGAAACTATTGCCTAGGATGCCTCATGTATGGGTATGAAAACCCGAGAATAGTCTTAGCTAGAGAGGGCTATGTGATGTTTTAAAATAGTAAACCAAATTGAAAAAATTGAGAACTTAAATTAAATGATTATCTTAAATTCAAGAATAAAATAAGTAACTGAAAAAAATAAACTTTACCTAGTCCCACTGGTGCTGTTGATCTATCATTGTCGATGGTACCCACTGTCAAGTAGGAAAACTACAACCACCGCTTGAAGAGGGAGAGAGGGGGATGTCATTGTTGTCTACTTTACACTACCACATGCTTCTGTCATGCTACATGGTGGAGAGAGAGGGAGAAAATCCATGCACCATCCACACACTTGCTATGCTATTGGGACAGAATAGGAAACCCCATCATTAGGAGACACAACCTATTGCAATTGCTGACTACCACAGCATGTTGGGGGAAAGAGAGGAGGCTACCCACTGCCCTACATATAAAGAGAGAGAGACTATTGTTGTCTTTCTTGTAGCTACCGCTATCATCCAAAAAGAGAAGAAAGAAATCGCTACCTACTGATTTCCTTGGCCTAAGAGAGGAGAGTCCTTAATGATTGCACTTTGGTGATGAGAGGGAGAGAATAGACCAAGAGATGTTCTCTATAGTCCTCCATCAATCTCCTATGGTGCCCCCAGATCCAAGACAGTGCACCCTATTGCTACCATTAAGAGAGAGAAGGCTATAGGTATAGGGCAGAAGAAAAAGAGAGAAAACCACCGCTTGTAGGTTTCCTCCTTGCTGATTCTTCAAGATCTACGAAAGGGAAGGCCCTAGATCTCATGGATTTTCCTCCCCCCTTGAGACCCCCAAGATCCGATTTATAATTACACATTGGGGTATTGGAGTTACTAGCACTCTCATAATGCCTATTACAGTAACCACCAAATGCTCCACATAACTCCCATAATTCCTGAGAGTTATGGCCAACACTATCATCCATGTCATCCATCACCTGTCCACTGCACACACATCCTAAATCATGATTACCAAGTGTAATGTCAGTTATGCCACTTTCTCCACCATTTCCACATTATGTTTCACTTACCACTTGGACAAATCACTATGTTAAAATAGAACTCATAGTCTTGGTTGCAATCTTGCAAAATTTTTGTTTTCATCAAGTTTCTTAGGCCTACAGATTGTAACAATGCTAGTGTTGTGGTGGCCATGGCACCCTTAGCAGATGATATCTTCTCCAAATTAAATCTAGCTCAAATATCTACAATTATAGTTTGGAACTAAAATTTTGTCAATAACAAGCAATAGTAAAAACCTGGAGATTTTGAGCACTCCCTAAAGTGCCTACAAAATTGTTAAATAGAGGTGGCTCAGGAGGCAACAGTGTAGTGAAGTATGGAAGAAAGTTGACAAGTCGCATGCAGATATTTAGTGGTGGTAGCATAGATGGAATAAGCTCAATCACTACTACCACCAACACACATTTTTCTCTTAGTGACTTTTACCATTTTGTGCTACGTTCATTACCATAGTTTTCAAGACAAACCAGGAGATTACTTTTTCTAGCCAAACAGATATTAACACCCTCCTTGGAAACTCAAGAAATTGATACACCTTGAAAATTACTCATGATATAAATGTATAATGTTGGAACCTCAAATAAATAAAACATCAATACATTTCAAGATATAAAATTTTGTAATTTAGTATTGCTCATTAAAATTGAGCTTACAACATAGAGTTTCTAAATCAAGAATCTTAACATTAGCCTAAGACTTCATTGAATGAGATCCACTATAACAAGATATATATGATAACAAGTGACTATTCAAAACTCAAATGTTAGTTAACATCATCTCAAGGATTCTAGTAAGATTATAGTTTAAATATTTTTCTCACAATAAATGAACAAACTCTACAATATTGGCCTCACATGATGAATAATCAAAGTTGAAACTATTGATAACTGATAATAATTTAAAGGTTGCATGATACCTCTCATTGAAAGCACCATTATTCAAATCATGAAACCATACCCTAGTGATTAAACTAGTAAATCATGGCCCCATGCCTAGCATGGGCAAGGTTGACATCAACACTTAGCCCTGAAACTTTAATTGCATGCAAGTGCAAGAATAACAAAAATCATAGAAATTTTAAAATGATGCAATAGATAGAGAATCAAAAACATCATAAAGCACAGACAAATTAAAACTTGAAAGAAAATTATACTTATCTAAACATGATAAAAATAACCATATAATCAAAAGAGAACTAGAAGTGGGCCAACCTTACCACACCATCTTATTTAATCAAACTTTAAATATATAATTTTATTATTTTAAATACATAAATATATATATATATATATATAACTAAATTATATAATTAAGATCACATTCCCAATCCCCTCACAAGGGGATGAGCAGTAAGGTACCCCTATGCTCAACCATACAAATACAAGTGTGTATGCACGATTNGTACCCCTATGCTCAACCATACAAATACAAGTGTGTATGCACGATTTGGTTGAACTTCGTGGATGGACTAGTTGTGGCACCTAGACAGTTATATGTTCATCATAGTTCATTTTCTTCCCATCTAGACTAGTAGTAGCTTTATCATGTATGGTTTAGTCCAAAGTGAGGCATATGATGTTTTCCTAATTCTACGTTACTCCCGATAATAGGAAAGATAAATTGATTAAACTAATAATGGAAGACAAACCTAAATTAGCCTATGGTGATGGTATCCATCCTTAATTGTCCTTACACATGTTGAACTTCATGGAATTACTGTTGGACATGCCAATTTGCACTTAAACACTCATGATTACGATGTACACATTCCGCTTAATGATAGGAAAAGTAAATAACAATAAATCGAACTGTTAACTAAAGAAGGCATTAAATAATTAAAAAACAAAAATTAATCTAAGTGAATGCTGCAATGATGAAAGTAATATTGATCTTTATTGTTGGTCATGCACATGTCCAAGTACATCACACTCGAACAAAGGTGCCATGCAATTACAAACATCACACTGCGAGCATGCACTGGGAATAACTAGCTTAAAAGAAACTAAAAATTGAAAAATAAATTGCCAAAAGAACTTAACTCTCCCCAAAATTTTTCAACTGTGCGCCTGAGTGCTATATTTATAGGCTAACATAGGAATCATAGTATCACGTACACAATATCGTATTTAGGTCGCAATATCATGTGCCCGATACCAAGGCCTAGCCAACTGCGATTCATCACAAGGTAAAAGTAAAAAGGGATGTGGACTACTTTAAGCATGAGACTTATACTAAACTTAATGAGGAGGACAAGCTCATGTTAGATTGTGGCTAGCTACAACTTTTATATTTTTACTTGGGACTTTTTTCTTTTTTTACATTTAGAAAGGGGATGGGTGAAAGGGATTATTTGCTTTTCTTTTTTTCTTTTCTTTTTCTTTTTTTTTTTTCTTTTTGGATTTTGGAAAATAGGTTCAAAAGGGGAAATGGAGGTTAGGGTGAGAATTTCTATCGAACCCCATCACACTCAAGAACTTATTACACTGCCAATGAGCATGGTCCTCATTCTTTTATCTTTTTTCAAGGAACTTTGCTCATGATGTACTTCATTCTTAAGTTAGGAATTCCGACATGAGTTTGGTCAATTAGCTGCACTACCAAAGAACACGATCCTTTTAGAACTTTGCCATGATGTAGTTCAACCCTCATCTATGTGCCTTTAGTTACAATTTGATGGCATCATAACAAGTCTCCTAGGAGGCTAAGGGTTCTCAGGTGGGGATGCACACACTTCATCCTATTGATCATAAGATAGCCATGGATTATCACACCTGAGGGCTAGGTCTTGTGAGAGGGAAAATGGAATTTTCCAAGGTCACCTAGTGATTATGACTAACCATTCTCCAACGTCACATATCCTACATTTACATGATCATGATGATTACATGATAGGTTAGCATAAATCCTGTGCTCCATAATCCAACATAATAAAAAACTAAAACCTTGGAATAGATTGGGAAGAATCATAGCATTATTGAGATATATAATATAAAAGATATTTTATGTAATAATAATAAGATATATTATATAAAGTATTATTCTTACATTATTTTCCAATGGTGTTATGATGACCTAACACCAAGTAACTCAAACAAGTATGATGATTATTAAAATCATATAAAAAACACAAAAAATCAAACCAAAACTAATATGCTAAGAAAAATATGATGAAAACAAAAGGAAATATGCAAATGCAACTATATACAAATGAAATGCATGGAGAAAGGGGAGCAAACATGCAACTAAGGATCTACCAAGTGTCCATGTGGGGCACCTGAGTAGAAATGCTTCAAATGAAATGCATTAAAATTCCTATGTGACCTATGTCCTTGCAAATTAGCAATTTTATATATAATGGGACCAACGACATTTGCAATTTGGAATGGACTAGACCACATAGGAGAAAACTTAGTTTGAGGGCTAGTCTAACTAGATGCTCTATCTCTCTTAAGGACTAGGTTAGCTACTTGAAATACTTTAGCTACATATTTCTTATCAAACCATTTTTTGATAATTTGTTGATGACTACACAAATTCTCAATCTCTTTAACCCTGTTAAGCTTTAGATTCCAAATGTTGCATGTACATGATATTAGATGCTCATCAATTGGTAAATAGTCCAAGAAGAACTTATATGTATGAATCTGCAAATTAATTGGCAATATTGATTCTTGTACGTACACTAAATCATATGGTGCAGTCTTGATTGATTCTTTATAATGAACCCTATCTGCCCAAACTGCCCATTTTAGTTGTTTGTGCCAAGTTTGTGGATTTTGGGCTATCATTTTTTAAATTCCATCTAATATGATTTTGTTGGAAGACTCAGCCAAACTATTACCCTATGGATAATATTTGATTACCACCTTGATAATGATGTTATGATCTTTAGCCCAATTTGTAAACTCTATGGAGATGAAGGCGGGTCCATTGTCGACTACTAAAGCATAAGGATAACCATACCTTAAGATTATATTGTTTTCTAAGAAGCAAATGACCTCACAAGATGATGCAATTTTAGTTGCTTTTTCTTCTAACCAACATGTGCAATAATCAGTGGTTGTTAAGATAAACTTATGTAGGGTAGTAGACAAAGGATTAATCGCTCCAATAAAATCTAAAGCCTATTGTACAAATGGTCTAGTTTCTATTATAGGCTGTAAAGGAGCTGAACTCTTGTGGTCTTTACCCTTAAATATTTTACATTGAATACAAGTTCTAACTAGGTTTTAGGTGTCATTGATCATAGTAGGCCAATAATAACAAGCCCTCACAATTTTATAAACTAACGAGTGGTATCCTATATGTCCTTTCTTGTGAAGTTGTTTTAGATTTTTGTTAGCCTATTCTTGATCCAAGCACTTAAGGTATATCTCTTAAAAATTATTTTTGAATAGTTCACCACTTATTAGAGCAAAATTTGAACATTTTGATATTAAAACATTTCTCTTGTATCTAGGTAAATTCGACGAATAATGATGAAAGATTAAATAAAATTTGATATCACCAAACCATGGATCATACAATCAATTGGGAGCAAATGGGATATCATTTTTCTCATCAATGGATAATATGTGAAGAGGAATTGATTCTTTATCTTCAAGTGCATCGCAACGTTCTAAAGTTAAGGCTTTAGCAATTAGCTTGGCAAGACCTGTCCCTCTAACTTGGCTACCTTCCATTGAATATCATATTCTTGCAACTTCATAATCCATTTAGCACGTTTTCACTAAGATCTTGTAATTTAGCTAAAGCAATGGTGGTTGGGTCAAGGACAATGACAAAAACCTTTGTGTTTAATAGGTAGTAGCGTATTTTTTAAGGCTTTTATTACAACATACAATTGCTTCTCTACATGTGAGTATTTTAATTTTGCATGCTTTAAAGGTGCAAACATGAAATCTATGGATCTCTCACCTTGATTGACTACATCTTGGGTCAAGATAGCAACAACAGTAACATAGCTAGAAAAAGCATATAAGTGGAAGTCATTTTCTTACCAAGGAGAAGCCAAGATAGGAGCATCTATAATGGCCTCTTTAATAGTGAGGAAAGCATTCTTTCTTTCATCTATCTAGTGCATGTTACTATCTTTCTTAAGCATCCCATTCAAGGGTTTGAGTAATTTAGCATAAACAGGGATAAATCATTTAATGAAGTTAATTTTCCCAAAGAAAGCCCTTAGACTAGTCTTGGATAAAGGGTAAGGTACTTCTAAAATTGCATTCACCTACTCAAGATCAATCACAATTCCTTCCTTAGTCACTATGTGACCTAGAAATTTATCACTTTGAACTCAAAAGATGGATTTCTTTGTGTTCAAGGTAATGCCAAATAGTTTACATCTTATCAAAATGTTCCTAAGGTCTCTAAGGTGCATACACCAATCTTTGGAGAAAATAGTTAAGTCATCTAGGTAGATAATAATGCACCTTCTAATTAGCCCCTCAAAAGTTTTGTCCATAGCTCTTTAAAAGGTAGAGCTAGCATTTATGAGGCCAAAGGGAATTTTAGCAAATTGAGAAGTTTCCCATTTTGTCATGAAATTTTTTTTGTACTAGTCTTTCTTATTTACTAAAAATTGGTTATATCCTAAATACCCATCCAAAAAGGAATACATTTGAGCACCATTCATGATTTGCAATAGCTCCTCCATAAGGGGGAGTGGATAATTATCCTTAATGCAAGAAGTATTAAGGTTACAAAAATCAATACACAGCCTTAATTCCCTAGTTCATTTCCTAATGGGTATTAAGTTTGATATCCTACTAGAGTGTCTTACTGGGTAAATAATTTTGGATTCTAGGAGCTTGTCAATTTCTGCTTTTATTAGGGCTTCAATCTTTGATTTATAGGTTTGATTTTTTGTCTAAATGGTTTTATTTCTGGCCTTAGGGGAATTGTATGTGTCATCACTAATGGATTGAAAGTTTTAAGGTCTTCGTAAGTCCAAGCCAAAACATCATTAAACTCATGTAGTAATTCAACCAAGCTTTATCTTTCATCTGAATATAAACAAACTCCTATTTTAAGAGGGTATTTTCTTCCTTTCTTTTGAACTTGAATTGTTTCAATCTTAGCTAACATTTGCCAATTAGTATTGTTAGATAAGTCTACAGTCTTGGTGTGCAAGTCATCAAATGGTGCTTTCCTAACTACTACTTCAGGAGATATTTTATTTAAGAACATAACATCCTTTGATATATCTCCTTAATCACTAAATTCTCCTTTAGAAAATAGAAATTTACAAACATGGTAATCATCATCAAGCACTTGAAAAGAAAATAAATTATAAGGGATAGAATAGGATTTCACCTTTTCAATAATAATTTCTGAATCCTAAGCATTATTTTTGAATGGGACATCCAAAGTGGTTGCCATTTGGGCTAGTGCATGAGGAATGTAATTTTCCTCTCTTGGTACATGTTTTTATGGTTACGTGTTCAAACTCTTTAAAAAGTTTAATAATGTAAGCTTTATACGCTTTCATGGTGACCTCTTTATCATCAAAGGTTCCATTAACTTGATTTACTATTAGTTGGGAATCACTATAGATTTTAAGCTTGGATGAGTCATAGTATTGGGCTAGCTTGATCCCATGTATGAGTGCTTCATATTCAACCATGTTGTTAGTCATAGGTTGTGTGAAATTGATGGCTTTAAGGATAGGAGCTTTGCCAGAAGGTATAAGCATTATTCTTGCTCCACATCCTTTCTTGGAAGAGGCACCATCCACTCTTAGTATCCAAGTGTTTAAGTTCATGAAATCTGAAAAATTGGTCCTCTGATCAAGGTAACAATGATCATCATCAAAATTCAATTCATCCTCTAATAGTTCATTGGTTAGAACCTCAATTACATCCTTATCATTTCCTAATGGTGGTGGATCATTGAAAAGAAAAGTTCTTCCATCATGTTGGTGGTATGGCAAAGTATATTCATACACCTTTTCACACTTCGTAAAAGCTTGATAATATTGGGTAGAATTCATGTACACAAAAAGGTTTATGCCTAGAGTTTCTCTCATATCATCATTCATTAAATATTCACCAAGTCCTAGCTCAACCACTCCAACAAAAAGTTTGGTATCTTGATTTCCTATAGATTTACTTTGTTGATCAAAAGTCATTACCACTTGCTTATAGAAGGGTTCTCTAGGTATAATCATATATTCAAATTTTCCTTTGATAAGGAGTAATGATTCTAAGAAATCTGACCTAAAGAAGCCCCCAAACTTGGCTCCAAAGGTCCTAGATAAGAACACATCATAAGTAGGCAACATGTCAACTACTAGGATATCTATGTAACATGTAAATGTGGGATATTATTTAAGTTGCACCTTCACTTCTTTCAATAACCCCACTATGGGTATGTTGGATCCATTAAGTTGAATTACACTTTCCATTTATGGTATCATTTGTGCTTCTAAGTATTAAATACTTGAAGTGGCATGACACTAACAGTTGCACCAGAATCCATCAAACAATTATGGACATTCTTTCCTAAAATAATCAGAGTTGTTAGGAAAGAAGGTTTATCTTTCTAGCTTGACATGGAATTGTTTACATTCTATACTAATAGCATGTTAGGACTTTTTGTGAAGTGAACTTACCTTTCAGGGGTTGAGGATTTTTCTTTTGTGGTTTTAGGTGTATGAACTATATTCTGAATCATCTCTTTCATTTTGTTAAAGTGTAGGAGATCATGCATCGAAATGTTGGCTTTAACTCTTTTTAAATCCTTAAATAGATCATAAGTCTTATGTATTTGGCTTCCTATTGAGGTGGGGCTCTTCTAGGTAGAGAAGGGGAGTTTGGCCATTGTGGGGCATTCACTTGAGATGGCCCAGTTTGGTTGTTTGTATTGTTTTGAGTAGGAACTCTTCTATTTGGGGGCGTACAAGGATTATTCCTAGTTTGTGGCATGTGGTGTTCACAATGTTAGTAAGTCTATGGTAGCAAGTGTTATATGGGTTGGGATTACTTAACATAAATTGTTCTAAAGAGGAAACCTCTTCATTTTCTATTTCTTGAGGTACATTAAGGACCATAATAAGGGGTTTCCCATTTTTTTGACTCTAGGCATTGTCACCATATAATGCCAAGAATTGAGGACAAGTCCTCTCAAAATGTTGCCTCGTGTTATGGAGATAACAATAATCATAATTAACTGATGAACTTGGATTTTTCAATTGTATAGGATCCTTGTTGTTGTTTCACTTTAGTTCAACTACTTCATTGGAAAGCTTTTGAAGTAAAGTCAATATCTAGGTCATCTAACTTTGAGTTTGAGTTGTAGGTTCAACAAGATTAGATATCCCACTTGGATTTACAATTGATTGGATTAAGGTCTTCGATTGGTTATCATTCAAACTAGTGTTAGATGATAGGAATGAAGAAGATGTGGGACCTTGAAAACAACTATTTGTAGGCTAAGTTATTTGAAAGGGAGTGAGAGTTTGAAACATAGCATTGGTCATTGGAAAAGTTGGTAGAGGTAGAGGGTTAGATTGCATAGAATTACTAACATTCATCATCCCAAATTGGGTTTGAATGCTATTCATAAGGGTAATTTGTTCTAACTCAATGACTTTAGCCATTGCTCCCTATATTTCTATTATGTTGGGATTGGATTTGATGGCATAGGTAAAGAACAAGTCAATGGTAGACAAGTAAAAGTTAAGGATACCATCAGGTTGCAGATGCATCTCATTTGACACATAGACAAGTTGATGGAGAAATCTTAAGTTGTAGTCCCAAACATTTTTTCCATGAATTTTCCTCAAGCTTGTAAAGTTGCTTAATGCTATGGTTGGGCTAGTGAACTTGTCAAATTGGAGTAAAAACCTATTTTTGAATTCTTGCCATGAGTCAATGAAGACATTAGGGAGCATCAAAAACCATTGGGTGGCTTTGCTCCTAAAAGTTGTCATAAATACCCTACATGCTATGTCATTTTGAACAATGTTGTGGTTGCCTAGTAAGGTTTCAAAACATTGTATATGTTGGCAAGCATCACTAGTAGAGTTTGTGGGTTCAAAGGAAAAATTTATATTTTGGAGTGATTTTGGGATATCGTGGTAGTTAGTAAAGTTAAAGGGGTTGCTCACCAAGGGAGTTGGGGGTTGATTGGCTACCATCCTAGTCTGAGTTGTCTTAAGAATAGAACTTGGAAAATGTGAAGCTCATCATTTTCTTAATTTAAAGTAACAGGTAGCTAGGCGACTAAGGGCAGAGGAGAGTTCGCTCATAAAATGAAAAATTACAAAATATAAATGTTAAAAGAAAGCTATAAAATTAAGTAAAGGGAAAAGAAATATTTCAATAATAATTTTTTTGACAAAGAAAAAAAACACTAAAATATGCTATAAAAATATTTTTTAAAAAAGAAAAATAAATATATGAAATTGTAATACTTATAAAACTTAAAAGGAAAATAGTAAAATGAAAAATTTCAAAAAAATTAAATTGAAAATTGAATAAGTAAATAAAATCACTTCACCCAAGTCTAGACTCAAGTAAGGACCGCTAAAATTAGAACTAGGAAAAAGAAGGTTTAAGATTTTGGTAATTGAAAATAATATTCAAAAAATAAGAAACATCAATTTTTCACTAAAAGGTAGAAAATAAAGGATTTGGAGGTAGAGTTTTGTAATAAAAGAAAATAAAATTTAGGGAAATAATAATTTTGAGACAAAAACAAAATAGGGAAAATGAAATTTTTAGGAGATGAAAACAAAATAGGAACCAAAAAAGGGTAGAAATTTGATCATTTTTGAAATTGGAAAACAATGATTGAGAAAAAGGGACCCTCCTTCTAGTGTTAAAAAGGTGTTGATGCATAAATTTTGGATGCACCAACACTAAGGGAGAAAAATCATTTAAGGAGACTTTTGCCTAGGATGCCTCCCATATGGATATGGAAACCTAGGAATAGTCTAAGCTAGAGAAGGCTATGTGACATTTTAAAATAGTAAACCAAACTAAAAACATTAGGAACTTAAATTAAATGATTATCTTGAATTCAAGAATATAATAAGTAACTAAAAAATAAATTTTCCCTTGTCTCGCTAATGCCACCGATCTGTCGCTACTGGTGGTACCCATTGCTAGGTAGGAGAACTATGTACGTCGACTAAAGAGGGAGAGAGGGGGATGCCACTACTGGTTGCTTTGCACTACCATGTGCTTTTGTCATGCTACATGATGGAGAGAGAGGGAGTGAATTTATGTGCATCTGCATGCCTGCTACACTATAGGGACAAAAAAGAAAACCTCGCCATCGGGAGACATTACTTGCTATAGTTTCTGACTACTACCACATGTTGGGGGAAAGAAAGGAGGCTACTCACAACCCTAGAGAGAGGAAGAGAGAGAGAGAGAGAGAGAGAGATGATTGCCATATTTCCTATAGCTACCGTTGTCAACCAAAAAGAGAAGAAAGAAATTGCTACTTGCTGGTTTCCTCAGCTCAAGAGAGTAGAGTCCTTGATGGCTGCACTTTGGTGATGAGAGGGAGAAGAAAGGCCAAGAGATGTTGTCTGCAATCCTCCATCAATCTCCTCTGGTGTCCCTAGATCCAAGATAGTGTGCCTTGCTACTACCATCGAGAGAGAGAAGACTATAAGTGTAAGGTGCAAGTAAAAGAGAGAAAACTACCACCTGCAGGTTTTCTCCCTACTGATTCTCTAAGATCTATGGAAGAAGAGGCCCCAAATTTCATGGATTTTCCTCCTACCCCCCTCAAGACCCCCAAGATATGATTTATAGCTACATGTTAGGCTGTTGGAGTTACTAGCACTCCAGTAACTCCTACTATAGTAACTGCTGAAACACTCCACAACTCCCATAATGCTTGGGAGTTATCTCCAGCATTGCCACCCACGTTGTCCACCACTTTCCCATTGTGCATGTCCTACGTAACGATCACCAAGTGTAACATCAATTATGCCACTTTCTCCATCACCACCATGTTGCGTTCCACTTGTCACTTGGACAAATCACCGCATTAAAATGGAAGTCGTAGTCTTGGTTGCACTCTTGCAAAATTTTCATTTCCATCAAGTCACTTAGACCTACAGACTATAACAACACCAGTGTTGTGGTGGCAATGGCATCCTTAGCAAATGGCATCTTTTCCAGATTAAATCTGGCTCAAATATCTACAATTATATTTTGGAACTCAACTTCTATCAATAATAGGCAATGGTAAAAACCTAGAGAGTTTGAACACTTCCTAGGTGCCTATGAAATTGTTAAATAGAGGTGGCTCAAGAGGCAACAACATAGTGAAGTATGGAAGAAAGTTAACACATCACATGCAAATATTTAGTGGTGGTAGTGTAGGAGGAATAAGCTTAACCACTACTGCCGCCAACTCACACTTTTCTATTAATTACTTTTATCCTTTTGTGCCACATTCATCACTGTAGTTTTCAAGATAAACCAAGAGATTACTTTTTCTGTCCAAATATATATTAACACCCTCCTTGCAAACTCAATAAATTGATACACCTTGAAAATGACCCATGATATCAATGTATAATGTTGGAACCTCAAATAAATAAAACATCAATACATTTCAAGATATAAAATCTTGTAATTTAGTATTGCTCATTAAAATTGAGCTTACAACATAGAGTTTCTAAATCAAGAATCTTAACGTTAGGCTAAGAATTCATTGTTCGATATCCACTATGACAAGATATATATGATAACAAGTGACTATTCAAAACTCAAATGTTAGTTAACATCATCTTAGGGAGCCTAGCATGATTATAGTTTAAATATTTTTCTCACAACAACAAATGAACAAACTCTACAATATTGGCCTCACATGATGAATAATCAAATTTGAAACTATTGATAAGTGACAATAATTTAAAGGTTGCATGATACCTCTCATTGAAAGCACCCTTATTCAAACTGTGAAACCATACCCTAGTGATTAGACTAGTAAATCATATCCCCATGCCTAACATGGGCAAAATTGATGTCAACAGAGCATAACCCTTACACCTTCACATATAAGCAAAGATTTCTCAATATCATTTCCATCATCATCTAAGATTCTGAATCCACATGGATCTCTATCTACTACACACACAATAATGAGTCTCTACCTTGTTTGCAACATCTTCTTATTATGTGATTGGACTTTATCCTTCATATAATATAAATGCATTGATTCTTCAAAATTGTCTAATCCACTTGAAGTGGATGGAAGATTTATTCAAGTAGCCAAAAAATTATAGTCTTTATCATGGCTTTTTCCTTCTCTAATATGCATTAATACTTTCCTAAATCTTTGTTGTTGAGGATTAGTTCCAGACTAACAATAAACTGTATCTAAAACAACAAAGGTATGAAATGATTTCCAAACCCCTATAATATCTAGATTCTTAGATGCGTAAGGCATAACATTAAGCATTGGAGGAAGCTAACCCAAATCACCTATCAGTATAAGTGATCTAACTTCCAAAACTTCATTGTGATGCTCTAGAAAAATTTCTCTTAGTTGTCTATTAATGCTTTGTAATAATCTTCATCCCACAAAACTCCTTTCATCAATTATTATATATCTTACCTATGATAGTCAATGTTGTATACTTATCTTTATAAAGGAAGAGAGTTCTTTGTAGGCACATATTCTAATGATCAAACTAGAATGAATGGTTTCTGCATTAATGTTAAATGTCACAACTCTTGTGGGTGCCATGAGAAGTAAAGCATTATGTTTTTCATGGCAATATTTCATGAAAGCATTATGAAGCATGCTTATGAGAAATTACTTTCTTATACCAACTATTCCCTAGATAATCATTCATAAAGAGGAAAAAACTTCATTCATTGACTATGAAAACATCATGTGCCCTACAATTTTATTGTAGCATTTCTTTTGCTTTGCACCCAACTTATTAGAACTATAGGCACTATAGTCACAATCAATAACAATCATGGAGTGAGATGATTTATTGCTAGCAATAAACCTTGTAGCGAACTTTGCAACATCCTCTCCTAGATACTGTAATGTCCAGTCATGCATTCTATCAACATCACATAGGCTAAGCATCTCCAATTCTATTCTCTGAAAATGACCTATTGATAAGAGATGATAGTTCAAGATTTCAAAATCATATTCCTCGTGATCCTGCACCTAGGAAGTTACATTTACAAATTGTCTTTCTTCCTCCAAAGCTCATTGGAATTCTTCTTCAGTATTAATCTTTGATGCTACATAGAGATATAAATCTCTATAAATGATTAGATAAACAGTAACTGAGCACTTTGAAATCCATGAATATAGTATAACAAATCATGCCAATCCCGATGACTATAATTCTTTTTACCCAACAAATGAAACAAAAATGATTCATTAATCATGGTAGCTGGAATTCAGTGTTCTTCAATGGTTATAGAGTGTACAAGAACATCATACCAAGCTATAAAAAACAAAAGACAATTCTTGAAACATGTTGAAAGCAAACCCAACAATTTCATGCTACTTCATGCCTTCATGTGTTTAATTGAATTTATATCTAATTACCTTGAGGATATTCTTTAAATGACATGTCAAAGTAAGAACAAAAGGCTTCGATTAAGTACCAATTTAAAAATAAAAAAAGAAAAATTATAGGGCAATGAATGATACTGAATTCATAAAAGGAAACATTATATACGAAACATCAAAACCATATTCTAAGAAGGTGTACATCTATTTGATATTTGAATATAGTTGATATATATCAAGAAAAAAAATATTTCTATAGACATCACAACATATTAAACTGCATGAATCTACAATAAACATGTCTGTGCATTTTAGAATAAATGGCAGAGGAAGAACAAAATTTTTAAGTACCTTTGAAACTTCATGTATGAATTTATGCAAGCTAGTATTCTAATTTTTCCCAAAAGAGTTGGGTAGCTTCCCATACAAAATGGTCATGACAAGCATCATTACACTAGTGCCAATAGCTGTAGCAGTCCCAACAACTATCAAAATGATGTCAAGCTTGTCTGCCAATTTGAACAATTGGTGAAATGAAATTATTTTCTCCTTAATGCCAATGTCACTCTATTTCTTTTTACTTTTTCTTAGGTGGAAATTGTACACACTGCCAGCATCTACATCCTCTACTCATTGCCCAATCTAGCGATGCAAGCACTACTGCATCCATTGTGCATTTTCTTAAACATGCAAAACCTTATGTGTCCAATAGCGCTCATGGCCAGCACCTCCATGCTGTTGCACATCCTCATAAACTTGTTGATGCATAGCTTGGACATTGGCATTGAGGATGATGTCATTGACATTGCCCTCAGCTCCACTTGGACCAACCTCATCATGGTCATCGTAGTGTCCACCTACACAGTGGCATCAAAGGCATGTCAAAGGACATGGCCCAGCATCGTCAATCTTCAGGAGCTCCTGCAGGTCTGCGAGGTCAAAAAACTATTGTGGTTTGTCATCCAAAGCTATGTGTTGGTGTGCCTTAAGTGGTGGTGGTACAAGATCATGATCCTTCTATGTAGACTCCTGCTGAACCACAATAGAGTGCTAGTAGGCATGGTGACGTGCAAAATTCTGGATAGGAGAATCATGTTTTTCTATTTTTTGTGATCTAAGCATTTTTTCCATTTTTGAGATCTGACATGGTTTGACGTGGTTGTGGAAACAAACTTTAACCCCCTCCCACCCACCATTGTACCAAATGTGTTGACCTCCTAGCTAAAAAAAATTTAAATGTAAAGAGAAATAAAATCAGAAATTCTACTTTAAATTTTACACCCCCCTCTCAAACCATTTAGAGCACCCTAGTGACTTTTTTGGCCAAGAGGCCAACATGTCTAGCACAATGGCACAATGATAGGTGGGAGGGGGCTGAATTTTGTTGCCATAGCCATGTTAGATCTCAAAAATGAGGAAAAATGTGACTCCCCTATCCACGAACTCTACAGATTGACACACCCACCAACACTCCACTATTATCATTCTCTACCCATGTCGTCATTGCACCCCACCCACAAGCACTGTGCTCGTGAAGGTAGCCCCAAAAAGCACCAACCAATTATGTCATAGTGTCAAGATGCCTTGGACTCCCAAGATGGTCATTTTTTAGTATACTAATGGCAACAAGGGGAATAATAGTGACCTTGCATAGTGCAAAGGTAGCTTTTTTCGACACCAACAAATACCACTAAATGGAAAGACAAGAATTTTGGTGTTTTTCTAATGGTAGTTTCCACTACTGCTGGGGATAGTCTAGTGATGAATAGAGTGGAATTTACAATGATTTTCATGAAAGGAAAAAAAATGGAAACTTTTGTTGTAGTACCACAATGCTAGCAAAAAAAATGAGAAAGCAAATTCTATTTTTGACATGGGCATTTTAGTGTTGCTAGAAAAAATGAGAAAGAAAATTCTATTGTGAACATGGCCATGTCAAATATAAACTACATGCTCTACCTTGATTCTATCCATACCAAAATGGAAATAAATAAAGGATGAAAAAAATGGTAAACTTTCATAAACCCTTTAGAAATTTCTAATTTGGTTGCTAAAACCCTTGGTGTCGCTATCCTTAATTGTTGCCCTATATAAGCCTACAACCACAACCATGGTAAAGATGCAGCACAATAGCTACATTCACAACAAGCATAGTGCAACTCGATGTGGCATGCACAGTGACATGCATGAGATACTGAATGCAGATTTTTGGCCTCGTGCTTGGAGCACGTGGAGATGTCCATCTTCAGGCCTTGGTAAAGAATTGCATTAGAGTTAAGATAGCAGGCACAGGGTGGAGTTGACATTAGCATATGTGTGGTGAGCAACTGATGTGCACCATGTGTGTGCTACTCCTTTACACCACCATCACCTGCTATCACATCCCTATTCACAAATGATACTACTACCTAATGAAAATGATGTCTTTTCATAACAAGAGTCATTATTATCTTAACAAGCCTTGAAAGGGTAGTTGTGATTAAGACTTGAAATGATGCATTGTAATAATGGATGTGTCTCTTAAGGTAACCTTTGGGGGTTTAACCTAAGGCATTTATACTTAGGCTTAGAGGTCACGCCATCATGGAGTGGTGGAGCTAGTACAAGCAAGTCATGGGAAGCTAGGTGAAGCAGGATAGGAAATGGATTGGCCATCCCTTCTAGCCAAGTTATAGGCCTAACTATGGTGGCAGTGCTAAATTATCTCTAAGGGATAGATGCCAAAGGAAGAAAACCCTAAGGAGCACTCTTAGAGCATGATCTAGATACACTATTCCATATCAATAAAGCATTCTTTTCTCTCTTTCTACATTTTTCTTATTATTTCCTTTACACATAATGTCAAATATTACATATATTTCACATTTGGTATATCTTCTTCATACGCATAATGTCTAATATATCGTATATTTGATGTTTTCCATGACATTGGGGATAGCATGTCACAATTGGTATCAAAGCAAACCACGACCCAAGGGCCATTCAAAACCATGGGCCAACTACAACATCAACCTGATGATGAACCTTGAAGCCACAACACAGGGAAAGCCATTGATCATCATTTGATGTACCATATGTTTGTGATATCTAATCACACCTCATCAAGATTCATCACTTATAAGAGATGTTGGTAAGACAATGATACACCAGCCCAAGTAGCTCTTATCCATATTAATATTATAATTATTAATTGATTAAGTTCATTGTTAAATTTCTCTCAAAAAAACATTAATAACCATGACCTAAATTAATCTTTGTTTTGTTGAAACTCATTATTTAAATAATCTAAAAGACTTTAAGTTACCATATGTCATCTTAGAAAAGTTAATTCAACAAAATAGGCTATTTTGATCATTTTAAATCTTGAAACTTCAACTTTATTTTTGAACATTAAGACTATGTCCACTACATAGTACTCAACGAGATGATTCCAACAATACAAATTTTGTCTCGATCAAACTTACAGTTTGGGAGATATTAATGTTTAAAGTTTATCATTATACATGCATTAAAATAATATTAAATTATTAAAATTATTAATTTATTATTTAAGAAAAGGTAAAAATTTTAGGGTCAAAAATCAATCTAGAATCACCATTTACCCATATCGAACTTGTGCCTTGTCATTGTTCGAACCACCATGTCAACCGTCGAGGTAAAGAGAATAAAATAATAATAAAAAGTTAAAAAAATCTCTCAAATACTTATCAAGAAAAAGGTCGCAAGTTCGACCCCATGCCCCAATATTTTAAAAAAATTTATTATTATTTTTAAAAAATATAATAAAAAATTGTAGGGCATGCAAGCCCTGCAAGATTCATGCAACCCTACATAGGGCTGCATTGGCCCTTATGCCATCGCACCTGCACTACCATACCTCCCATGTGCTTGCCGCTCACCTACTCTCACTACACCTCCAGTGCCATTTTCTTGCATCAATTTGTCCACTACCCCTTGCTAGCTACTCCACCATCAACCGTATAGACCCCTATAGGGACCATGCTAGCCCCAAGTGAGCAACGCAACCCAATACAAACATCGCTACTACACACTGCATCCTAGCCTTCTATCATCCATTACACCTTCATCTACTCCTACCATTAAAACCTTAGTTGTGTTTTTCAATGTCTGTCACCTGTTGTTTCTGTTGATGCATGCGCTATTATCACTACCATTACCAAAAAATCAACCATGATTTTCAACTACCCATGATGCCTGTGGACATGGACGATGTCGTAGATCACTACCTCCCCTACTACTAAAAATCACCTCCCATGTCATCGAAAATCACCTCTCATGCCACCAAACACCACCTCTTGCATCACCAAAAACTACCTCCCACATTGTCAAACACTACCTCCCAAACCACCAAAAATCACCTCTTATGCTACCATTCATTGCCTCTCCCGCCGTAGATCACTACCTCCCCCTCCAACACTGAAGAAAAAACAAAGCCTGGTGTAGCACATGCATGCTGACAGAGGTCATGTAGCCCTACAAAGGACTACATGAGCCCTAGAGAGGGCCGCGTAGGTCCTAAGAAGGGCCACACAAGCCTAGAAAAGTGCAACATAAGCCCTAAAAAAGGGTCATGTGAACCCTAGGAAGGGCTACATGAACCTAGCAATGGGCCACATGGGCCCTAAACAGGGCTACACAAGCCCAAGGACAAGCTATGAAAGCCCTAAAAAGGGGTCGCATAGGCTTGGGCCATGCCACCTAGTGCAACCCCTTTTCCGCCAACTTCATCATCATCACCACCACCATCATCGACATGCATGTCCATCTACCACATTACTTACCTCATCCATGTTCCTTGCCCCACTGTCATCCATCACTCAACCACCTAGGCCATCACCAATGCGCCACCACAATCGTTGTTGCCATTAACATGAAAATAGTAAATTCTTCGTAACCTAACAAAAAAATTGAAATTTCCATCAATTAATGAAAAATTCAAAATTCTGTTATTAAATTGTTAATTTTAAAAAATACATGCAAAATAGTTTCCAAAATTAGAATTTGGTGCACTGGTAGCAACATAGATAAAAATTTCACAAAACATGGTTGCCTTAGAGTAGAATTGGGATGGATGACCTCTTGTGAAGTCTCGTTTTTCACACCAAAGGTTTTAACTCCATAAGCCAAAATTTTGATTTTGAAAGCCTTTTTTAGGGAATGAAAAGTCGTTTCCTATACTTTTCAACCTTCCAAAAACAATGGTAAGTCGAATCTATTCCAAGGAATCCCAAAAATTAGTTTTCACTCCTTGCCTAATATAGTGGCTCAACATCCTCAAAAGTTTAATTTTCACACAACTTGAGCATACAATGTCCATTTTCAACATATGAATAGTCATTTCCAATATTTTTCACCCTTCTAAACTGAATGGTAAGGTTAGATTTATCATCTAAGCACCTGATAATTTGATGATATCACAAATTCAACTGTTTAGGCTTTAAGATTTAGTGCATAATCTTTACAAATAGTCTTAAGATTACTATGACATGTCATTAATTACACTGCCAGAGTCAATGTTCTTAAGGGGGTTAGAAAGGCCATCAAGAATTAAATAATATAGTTATATATTACTAAAAATCAGGTAATGTAATTATATATTACTAAAATTAGATAATGTAGTTATACAATTGATGTAGTTGATTATCAGTCCATGTATTAGTTAATGATCAATTGATGTATCAGTTGGAGATTTAGTTAAGGAAACAAAATTTTCAACCATAAAAACAAAAGGTATATTAATCCGTCCTACAATCAAAACATATGGCAAAACAACATGGAGACTCAAAATATTATTTCAACTAGGTGGATGATACCCATGAAGAGAAATGATTTAGAAGACAATCCAAGAATGAGAAAGAAAATTGCAACATACAATGTGCTTGCAATATCCCTAGTGAGTGAGAAACAACATCTACCATGTCCATCATAGGCCTTGGATTGGCATGAATATCAATATCCATGCATCTTAGCAGAGTTAGAAGATTTGGATGCTGATGTCTTATGCCTATAGGAAGTCTTCCCATGGGAATTTCTATACCAATTGCAATCAAACTTGGGAAAAGTGGAATAAAAAGGTATTTATAATCAAAAAGGTTCTTATGGAAGTTCTTCTTTTGAGCCATATAGATTAGCATATTGCAAAAATCACAACATGGATGGTTGCATGATCTTTTATAAAGAAGCTAGGTTTGAATTGGTACAAAGATTTGAATGGAGTTTATAAAATATGATTTTTAAAATTCTAGAACTTCAAGCGATGGACAAGAAGGAACAGTTAAAATTTTGAAAAAATCACATAGCCTTGGTAGTGATTCTAAAAGTTCATCTATTAGGAAGATGTGTATACATGGTTAACAAACATTTGATTGCCAAACCAACATGTTCAAATGTTAAACTATGTTAAGGAGCATATTTGATTAAGCAAATAGAAGAAAGTTTGAAGAATAAGTTATTACTAAGTTATACTGATCTAGTTCCATTAATTCTTCGTGGAGACTTCAATGCAATAGTTGGAAGTAGCGTTTGTTCTTAAAATATGGATTTGTAAAGAAATCTTGGAAGATGAACCTAACTTGAAGAAGATGTTTCCATCAATTCAACATGAAATTCCATTAGCCAGTGCATATTCTACTTACTTTGAATCTTCAATAGATAAATCAGACTCTAAAATTCATGAATAGATGATGTTGATAGATAGCACTCATCAAGAACCACAATTTACCAATTACTTTGCTATGATTAGTGAGGATGGATCAACAACATTCTTCATTGAGACTTTGAATTATGTTTGGTACAATGTTAGATTCTTTCAAGTTACCAAGTTACTAGAGTGGATTTATAAAGAAGAAGTTGAAAAGAATTAAGATCAAGGTTTGCCATCCCGAACAAGACCATCCGATCAAATACCACTTATGGTAGAATTACAATTACTCCCATCAATTCATAAGGTTGATCAAGATCAATAATCATCTCACTATTATTTTATTCATTATAAAATTTATATTTTAATTAGATAAGTAAAACATCTATGATAATAAAAATAGGGGATAAACAATTTTCCCTGCCTTCACTTAGGTAACTAGATCCAAGTTGCACTTTGTGTGATCCTAGTTAGGACTAGTGATTGGTGGTTCATAAATATTTAATCTACCTTTTGTCATTATCTTAGAAAATGAAGCATCAAGAAAGTAATATTCAATTTTACATATAATTTTTCTCACATATATCTTATTTGTAGAATAAGTAAGAAATGACTTCAAGTTCAAAGAAGAAATCAAATTATTAGAGCACAAGATCATGAAAGAAAGCATTGGAGCTAGAAAAAGATAGATAACGTGGACTCATTTAAGGACGAATGAAACCTAAGGAGGATAGATTGTCACATCCCCATTCCCAAATGATGCTGCTGCCTAATGAAGATGGTGTCTTTTCATAACAAGTATTATTATCTTAACAAGACCCAAAAGGATAGTTGTGATTCAGACCCAAAAGGATGCATTGTAATATAGATGTATCTCTTAAGGTAATCTTTGGGGGTTTGACTTAAGGCATTTATACTCGGGATTAAAGGTCGTGTCGACATGAAGTGGCAAAGTTGGTACAAGCAAGTCATGAGAAGCCAGGTGAAGTAGAACAAAAAGTGGACTAGTCACCCCTTCTAGCCAGGTTATAGGCCTAACCATGGTGGCAGTGCTGGATTGCCTCTAAGGGATAGATGCCAAAGGAAGAAAACACCAAGGAACACTCTTAGAGCATGATCCGGATATGCTATTTCGTATCAATAAAACATTCTTTTCTTCCTCTTTCTACATTTTTCCTATTATTTCTTTTATACCTAATGTCAAATATCACATATATTTCACATTTGGTATATCTTCTTCATACGTATAATGTCTAATATATTGTATATTTGATGTTTTCCATGACATCTGGGGGTAGGATATCATGCCTGCTACTATGTCTTCCTACCTCCTCTAATGTTCATCCATGGTTAGTCAATCGTTATTATAGGGTAGGTTTTGGTTGATGATGCTAAACAAGCTAGGGATGATGTGCATCATGATGAAACCTACAAATATTTGCATATTCAATATTAATGCTAACAAGGATTTCTTTCATCAAATTATGCATGATGTTTCAAGACTACTAATGCTAATTTTCCTACCTAACGTGGGTTTGTGGGATGTGTGAAGGGCTCTATATTTTCATAAATGCCAAAATTATTTTAACATAGGCATGACACGAAGTTGCACTCAACCTAAATGTGATGGCAAAACTAACCATCCATATGTTACCATCATTCCTTCATTTTTTAACATTGCTTTACTGTTTCCCAAAATACCAATCAATAGAGTTGTCACATGGCAATTCAAGCATAATTTCCTAGAGAATTTCAAGAGCATCAGTTATAAAGCATTGTAGGTAGAGTTTGTGTTTGTAGAGTTACCTTTGGAAGGAATATTGTGTCACACTTCACGATAGGTTTGCTAAATACTTTTATTTTCACATTTGCTAAAACATATGTAAGGGGTGGGCTTTTGCTCATTTCTAGAACCTTTTTTAGCAGGATGAGCACTATGGTTATGGGTGATGATCCATCATAACAGAAATGCAAAGATTGTAGAGGTAGTAGGTTCAATTCCCATTCCTCACATAACAATCATTGAAAAACATGATATTCCAAGATTAAAAAGGATTTACTTGTATATGATATTAAAGGAGATGTTCAAACTTCAAAAAATGATGATAAATACACCTTAACATTTATAGCTAACATGATACTTTAAAAGAATTGTATATGAATATAATGATGTTTCAAGTGTGACTTGAACTAACAACATCACGCCTAACAAAATAATGAGTTAATCACTTAACACACTATATATATATAATTAGGTGGTGGATATGTGGTTTATGTTTATCCCAAAAAATAAATAATTATATAATAATACACTATGCTATACGATATCACTCAACATCAAATAAAGAGGTGCAAGCACACATTGATTGGATTATTCCATGTCTAGCTAAATGATTGGATTATTCCGTATCTAGATAAATTAAAACAAAAATAATAGGAGATTAATTCTACTCAATATCACTACATTATAAACTTTAATATACATCTTTGACTATATCTATGTTTTAATTCATAATTTCAAAACTATGAAATGGAAACTATGAAATTGTGGAGGCAATAGGTTCCAATCCCATTCCTCACATAACAATCATTGAAAAACATGATATTCCAAAATTAAAAAGGATTTACTTGTATATGGTATTAAAGGAGATGTTGGAACTTCAAAAAATGATGATAAATACACCCTAAGGTTTATAGCTAACATGATACTTTAAAAGAATTATATATGAATATAATCATGTTTCAAGTGTGACTTGAACTAACAACATCATCCCTAACAAAATAATGAGCTAATCACTTAACACACTATATATATATAATTAGGTGATAGATAGGTGGTTTATGTTGATTCCAAAAAATGAATAAAAATATAATAATATGCTATGCTATATGTGTTGGCACATTTTCAGCCACTACATGGAGCAGGAGTTTCAGTTTGCTTAAGAAGAATAAAAATGAAATAGGTGTTTAAGATTCGGATGAGTTTTATGATGATAAACACATATTTGATTTTTACCTTACATTGGGCAAAGAATGTGATATTTCAGCACATTACAAACTTAGATTGGCTCAGTAACGGTGGCAGACAGGGAATATACAGGGCCTGACCACAAATATATCAAGGATAAATAATATTCAAAAATGATGTGGTTCTTTTGGTAAACCAAGAGTTTTCAAGAATGATGAAAGTTTTCTGAATTATGAAAGCCAAAGAACAGAGGAAATGAACTCTATGTTGAGAAGAAACAGTTACTGAATACTGTCAGAAACAGGATTAAACACCAAGAGAAAAAA
>MNCI01011855.1:0-23520 GCA_015680685.1 Gnetum montanum | reverse complement strand
GAAATTTTCTAACTCCCACAAGGCTTAATGAATAAATAATACTAAAATCACTAATTTATGAGAGTTAAACCTTCCCAATGAACTCTAGTAGACAATAAAATAAAACACTATTAAAATAACATTAAAATAATTAATCCACCATGAGTACAACTTAGCCAAGTGTAACTAATCCAAGAGACAACATACCTAAATGTTCTAAGTTACACATTAAATGGTAATTCTTGGTCATGTTGTGATTACAAATGGTACCTAGACCAAAGCACCCACAAGAAGGAGGACTATTCCAACCAAGGGACAAGTGGCCTAGAACTAGAACAGGCTAAAAAATGTAGCCCCATGAGTAGATGGCTGAGATGCATGCAACAGGACCTCTTTGAGTGGACCCCAAAGTAGAATCTGTCTAACAAATTCCAAAAGTTGAAATGGAGCAATCCCACCAAGATGAGACACTTGAACCAAGACTAAACCTTGAGGTCACTCTAATGGAGGCCTAATTAAGGTAAATTAGCTTTAGAGATATTCAAAAAATATTTCTTCTTAAACTAAACTTTGGATCTTTCTTGGACTTTACCCCAGAAGATGTCAAAGTTCAACTCTAAACTTCTCCCATGTGGCCCATTCTCACTTCCAGTAGAGAATGATACATGGAAGAAACATACCTCTTTTGGAATAATAGGTTGGGTGATTCCATGATAAAAATTAATGACATTTCTACATCTTACTCATTAAAGGCCATTTTTGAGACCCTTGGGTTTCTAAAAACTAGAGAAACCCTGGTAGAAATTCAATGCAAGCAAACCTAGAGGTCAAAAGGAGAAGGTCCAATAGTGCTATGGGTGTTGATCGTAAGGAGTTTGATGCACTCAAAATGGCAAAGCATGCATGCTTTAAAATGGTAGCCTACCACATTAATATGATGGTAAGGCCCAGCAAGGTAATAGCCTTCTCTACCTACACATGCACCGCTTTGAGCCAAAAATTTCTAGTCAACCTCTCTGAACTCATCTATCTCAAGATGAAGAAGAATTTTTAAGAAAATGAATGTGGGAGAAAGGAACTTCCCTTTTCATGCCTCATCCATTAATTATGCATAAGGGGTTGAATAGCCCACTATTCCAAAAATGCCATCAGACATGCTCCTTCNGGTTGAATAGCCCACTATTCCAAAAATGCCATCAGACATGCTCCTTTTGCCACTTGGGTGGAAATGATAAAAGATAAAGTGCCTACCAAGGTGATAGAAGAGAAGTAGCCACCACGACCACCCACTCATGAACAAACAATGCCAAAGTCCTACATTGTCATTAAGTGCACACATGAACTTCATGATGAACTACAACAACAACAATAGGAAGGACCGAGTGGTGGTGATCCCTCTATCTACAGGCCAACATTGAGTCATCTCAACAAAGTGAAAAGATCAATTAATAGGATGGAGGGTTCAACACCAATGTTTTCTACTAAAAGAATGTAGGTACTTGCAAGATTGAATCCTAGCACCTAAGAGGTAACAATGTCCCTCTCTCAACAGTAGCCATTCCTAGAAATATTTGGGAATGCTACTAGCTTTTTGGTGTACTTGGAAGAGGGTGAGGGAGCAACTATTCTATAGATGCAGCACCAAGGATAGGAAATGATGGAATAAGTGGTAGCTAATGGCCAATGTAGTGAATGCCCTTATGGCACCTATACCAAATGTTATTGCACTTAGAGATGTGTAGGTGTCTATAAGAGCAAGAGGTTGGAGATTCAGTGCAGGCCAGCATGAAGAGTTTCTAGACCAACTAGTAGGAACCAAGTAACCAGTTTTTGATATCCTTGATATCCCATAAATCATTTTAGCAAACCAGTTGAAGTTGCTTGAGGCTAAGGGCAAGGTTCTCATTACTAATTCCCAACTTGAAATAGCCCAAGCTAAGATTCAATGCTTGGTTATGAAAATTTTGGAATGTAAAGCCCACCTTACTAATCCCACCGTACTTAACATGGTAGTCTTAAGAGATCAATCTTTCCAATAGATTCAACAAAAACTTAAATAGGTGGAGTACACAAAGGAGTTGGTAGTATTATACTAAGCCCTTGCAAATGCTATTGCATATAACATTCAAAAGGACTTGTCAGAGATTCACTAGGAGAGCATCAAGTTGATCTAGGAGAACCATCACTTGCGAAATGTTGAGATGCAAAAAGATCATATGGTTGAACTCATCCAACAACAATAGGAGTAGCTTGCTAGGGTAAACAATGAATTGAGAGGTTGGCTATAGAGAATAGAAATCTCTTAATGGAGGTGAATGTCCCTCACCATAATTTTTCCATTAATATTATCACTTGGAAAAATAAGGCCTCCAAATTCAAAAGGGTCAAGAATCATTACAAAGACCAAGTTGGCTTGTAGAAGGAAATCAATGAGAAACACATCCAATTGGTGAAAGCAAAGTTGAATGAGGCCCTTTAGTAGATCCAAGAAGGAGGTAATGTTTTGTAGCCCATCTTTGAAGGACTAGATGAATAAAACAAAGCTGAAATTTTCCTCAAGGGGTTACATATTGAGGAGATGATAGAGTACATGGAGCTTACCAACCTCCATTACTTAAACCTGGCAATGATGGACACTAGAAGGCCAAGGTCATAATTGAAGAAAAGAGTGGTCATCTCATACCTTCTATATGAGGTAGAGTTCAAGCACTATAAATAAATAAAATAGAAGTTGGAAATAGCCAATGCCAAAATCAAGGTTCTCAAGGTGAAATTCACTAATCAAAGATCAATAGTAAAGAACCTTGCCAAAAAAATGAATGACTACCAAAAGCTGTGAAATGCACTCAGGGTGCTCAAAATTGAATGCAAACAATTTGCTATCTAGTTTATCAATGTCAAGTATTCCCTGCAATGCCCTATCCTTGGAATGTTTTCATATGAGCCTACATTTGTGATGCTATGTGGACCATGTATGATCCCATGAGTAAGGAGGAGAAGATGAAAGCATTACTAGATGCTTTTCATCATCCACTAGAAGTTGTAGCTATAGTTGGAAAACCACAACCACAGCCTCAATCACAATAACTATGTGCACTAGAGATAGGAGAAGATCCTTTGAAACATCAAGAAACTCCACCACCTGGGACCATTTGACTTTCTTCTCATCTTCAGGCCACTAGTGGAGTTGTGCTATCAATATTTTTCATGGTATTCAATTTTGTTTTCATGAACATGAATTTTTGTAATGATTGTAAATTCGTACACTTGGGCACTTAATGTTTTTTCAGTCAGTTTGTGTGTCAATTACTTAGTTAATAATCGCATACCTTCCCAACATTTTATAAAGAAACTTGTGCCTTCTTTTGTTCACTCAAATACTAGTTTTCATTCAGTCGTGGGAGTATGATGTAGCATCTTCCATCAGTTGTGTCAATAGAATGCTATTAACGTGATCCTGTTGATGTGATCTCATCGATGTCGTTGCATCGATGTGTGGTTTGAGGCATTGACATGACCCTGTTGATGTAGTGTTTGTCTTTTCCTATAAATACATGCTCATCAGCTACATTTATGACATTCCATTATTAGTATCTTGACAAAGGTCTTACATTTTGTTCATTTGATAGTTAGAATATTTTCTAAGTACCTGCAATAGGAGTCATAAGTGTATGAATCTTTATTTGAACATTGATGTACCTAAGCACCTCGGTGTGATTAGCAACAAAGAAAAGCTTTCTTCACAAACCTTGCACCATATGGAATTAGCTTAATGTTTACTTAATGCATTTATTATTTATGCAATTTACTTTAATGCATTTGGCTAATTAATTAAATAGCAATTAATTAATACACAAGTACAACCATTTTGAACATTCATTAACATTTGGTAATCTGAGTAGCACTTAACTCTTCACAACCCAATAACGTTGTAACGTGGTTCAAGATGTCTATGGTAAATGGGAATAGATGCTTATGTTAGGATTAGTTAGGATATTAACTATTTATTGGATTAATCAAACATTTAATTACTCTATTTTCTAGCACTTATGTGATTTAAACAATAAATATAAAATGATAAAAATCATATACCTTAGTTACACTTAACCATACAGTTGTAGTTCACAAGTGAAACTAAGAAAATAACAATCATGTACATTCAATTCACTTCCTAGACCTAGTATACTTAGAGAGCTAAAGTCTATAGAATTCGACCAAATTTCTTAGTGAACGCTAGTGATTCATATGGTTGGGCATAGGGACTACTCGCTGCTCATCAGTATCAAAGCTTAGGCCTTTTTTGGTGAATTTGGTTATGAATTTTTATGTTTGTTTCAGTTGGCACCTAAGAAGAAAAATTTCCAAGCCCTAAATAAATATATGGAGAGGATGAAATCTATCTTATAATTCATGGTTGAATAATTAGATGAAATAAATCCTACGATGGATAGAAATATAGGTCCCAATTGATGAACAGTCAGTATTTCCTATGCCCAAGCATATAAATCACTACCATGTACACATAGTCTGGTCAAATTTCATGGACTTTTACCCAAGTGGCCTATGTCCTTACATAGTAAACATGGTTATTTGTCATTGTCTTCTCAATCATCGCTTATGTTAACTTTGTTTATGTGGCTAAGTGTGATTAAGGTGTAAGATATTTATTTTTATAAATTTTATTATTTTCTTTATTTATAAAATGATTAACAAAAGAAAGGGTTGAAATATCTAACTTTTCTAAGTAATAACTAAACTATTCTAAATATGGAGCATATGTTCCCATTTTTTCTACACATCTTAAACATATACTAACATTGCGAGATTACCAAGCATTTAATACTAAGCATACTAAGTATTCACTGTTGGGATTACCAAGCATTAGTGTATTATGCTTGAAGTGGTCACACTCATGTTAATTATAAAATATAATATTAACACTTAAGTATAAGAAAGTAAATTGCATTTAAAGTAGAATGCTAGAAAGTACATTTAAACTAATCTAAGTGTTGTAATGGAAAGAAAAATCTTGATTTAATTATCGCTCATGCAACTATGTCTAGGTACATATTGTACTTGAATAAAATTTTGTACAATCAACTTAATCTATGCTACATGCACTTAGATAGAAAATTTGCTAAGTTCTACATGAGAACACTGCAAGAGTTCGACTAAGGGATTGACTAGTGGTACCATAAATGTGGCTAGTGTGCATACTTATATAGGCTTTGGAAGAATCACATTGATGCACATGTGCCAATGCATCTTAAGATGCATCAATAGGGATGCATTAATGGAACTATGTCAATGAGCATGCATAAACACAACTAACTTATTAACACTTCATCATATCCCCACGATTAACTAAAAATTCATCCTTGAGTGATCAAAATGGAATTGAGTTTCTTACAAAATTTGGGGAAGTATAGAATCACTAATGAGTGGTTGAAGGTACTCCTATGCTCAACCATACAAATCACAAAGTGTTCATGCATGATCCAATCAAATTTTATGGACTTTATATTTTCCATTCACTAGTCTTCTAGGAAGTGAATCTTGCCTAAAGGTTGTTCATTGTCTTCCTAATTACACTTGTGCTACACATGGTATGCTTAAGTATAATCAAGGTATATGATTTTTATTATTTTGTGTTTTATGGCTTTGGTAGTTGAAGTGAGAGATCGAGTAATTTAATGACTAATTTAATTTAACTAACTAACTAGTTTCTAACTAGTCTTAACATAAGTGTCTAGTCCCACTTTTTAAACACATCCTAAACACACATATTTTCTTTTAGGTTACCAAGAACTATGCTACTGGGTGCACCAAGCAAGAATGCTGCTAGGATTACCAAGAAAATATGTGTTTAGCTCGAAGTGATCATACTTATGTATTTAATCTATCTAGCTTAATTAATTAAAGTCTAATTTTGCTTAATTGATTAACTACTTAATAAAGAAAATGAATGTATAAATAAATAATTTAAAATATTTGGAATGTTGCAAGGTTTATCAAGAAGCTCGTCTTTATTATCGTACACACTGTCATGCTCAGGTACAACAATACTTGCATCAAGATCTATACAGCCAATGACTCCTACTACAGGTACTCAGGAAAATATTCTAACTTTTAAATGTAAAAACTACAAGAGCTTTACTACTACTACTATGAATTCGCTTCCAAAAACATTGTTGGGAAGCACATATTTATAGTTTTTACTCTAGGGTTGCATCGATGCAGCCCCGTTGACGAGGTATCACCATGTAAATGGGGCCCCATTAACATGGGCTTGTTGATAAGGCTGCATCAATGGGGGCCCATCAATGTGACTTATTGACACTCACCATACCCCCATGATTGAATGAAAACTTATCCTAGAGTTCTTTTACAAAATAGGAAAGGTATGGGATTATTAACTGACTCTTAACAAAACAAAACAAACTAACTTTGACAAAACTGAGTGCCTAAGTGTACAAATCAACAAATTACAAAATTGTGGTGTTCATGACACAAAATTGAACATCATGACATGACCACAAAAATTTAGATAACACATCCTCTAACAACATGAGAACGGTGGTAAAGATTAGATATTCCCAAAAGGTGATGTCTCCTGAGGCTTTGAAGGACCTTCGCTAACTTTGAGCATGTGCAGTGGCTAAGGCAACTATGGCTATCCTATTGCAGCTGTAACCTCTAGCGAAAGTTGAAAGGCATCAAGTAATGTCTTCATCTTCTTCTCCTTACTCTAAGGATCATTCACAGTCCACCTAGCATTACCAATGTGGGCTATTATGGGGACATCCCACGAATAGGGCATGATCGGGAATATCTTCCTTACATTGATAAACTAGAAAATGAACTATTTGCATTCAATGTTGAATGCTCTAACTACATGCTATGGCTCTTGGTAGTCAATCATTCTCTTGGTCAGGTTCTTAGCAGTTGATTGTTGATTTATGAATTATGTCTTAAGAACTTTGAGTTTAGTGTTAGCCATCGCTAGCTTATCCTTAGTGTCCTTGTGGTGCTTGAACTCGACCTTGTACAACAAGTATGAGCTAGCCACCTAATTTTCTAATTTAGACCATGATTATCTAGTAGTCAACATGGCTAGATTTCCATAATGGATATTGGAAAGCTCCATATACTACATCATCTTCTCAATCTGCAACTCCTTCATGTGGATTTCCACTTTGTTGTAGGTGTCTATCCCATCAACAATGGGTTTCCATAACTCTCTTCCTTGTTGGAGTTGTTGTAGGGTCTCATTTACCTTTTTATTCATCAACTAAATGTGTTTCCCATTTACTTATTTTTGTAGATAAACTTTCTCTCTATAATGGTCCTTGACTCTCTCAAATTTGAGAGCCTCCGATTTCCAAGCAGCTACTTTCATTACAATTTTTCAGCAAAGGGCATGGACTTCCTCCATGGAGAGATTTCTATTTTTTGCTACCAATATCCTTAATTCAGTATTTTCTTTGGCCAATTGCTCCTATTATTAATGGATGAAATCTATTATCTATTGCTTGTTCACATCAACATTCCAGAAGTGATGATTTTCTATGGTCAACTAAACATTCTTTTGGTAGGTCTAATCCAAGGCCTTTTGAACCTTATGTTGTGTGGCCTCTACCAAGGATCTATAGAATACTACCATATCTATTTCACCATCAACCTCTTTGATTTTGATTTAAAGTTGTTTCATAGCTTCATCTCTTCGTAGTGCTAGGTTGAGAAATGCAAGATTGACAATCTAGGCTTGTAGTTCGAGAACTTCTATAGCCAAGTGTTTGTTCCACTCTCTAGCTATTTCAAGTTGCCCCTCCAGTATGATGTTTTTGCCCCTTTCCTCCAGTAGCTTCAACTAGGTTACAATGATGTTGTCTAGAAGGTCAAAGACATCTAGAAGTGGTTTCCCAATTCCCGCTAGTTAGTCCAATAATTTATCATGTTGTGATACACTTATTTTGCCACTTGTAGTTCCTACAGATGTCTACACATCCTTAAGTGTAGTGAAATCTAGTGCAGATGTTGTAGGTGTATTGAGTGTTTCGGCAATCCTATCAGCAACCACTTCTGCTACTATCTCCTACCCTTGGTGTTGTATCACCAAAATAGGTGTCTCTTCACCCTCCTCCAAGCACACCAANTGGGAGTGACTATTATTCTACAAGAGATATTGTAACCTCTCTAGCACTCAAATTCAACCTCGTGGGTAGTTACATTCTTTGGGCTAAGAAAATGGATACATCCTCATCCATCAAACTAATCATTCAGGCCACCTCATTAAGATAACTCATGGATGGTTTGTATATGGATGGGTTCCTACCAGTCATGCCTACTTGTTACTCTTGTTCACTCAAGATCCATTATCTATGCTCTCACAACCATTGGATAGTTGTAGCAATGTTTGCCACCTTTTTTAAGTGGTAGGTGATGGTGGTGATTGTTGCTCCTCTTTATGAATTATAGTCATAGGTGTTTTATCCTTCATCATTTTTGCCTAGTTTGCAGTCAAAATTTGCCTAACATCATCATTAGTATAACAAACTATCCCTTCCCTTTGACAAAATTTTCTAATGAGTCATGGGAAGGGAATTGCCTTCCTTCCATGTTCATTTTTTTAAAACACTTCTCTATCTCTAGATAGATTAGCCGCAGAAGGTTGATCGGGAATCTCCCACTCAAAGAAATACATGCTTAGGTAGAAAAGGTAACGATCTTGCTTGGCATCATCATGGGATTGAGGTGGAAGGCCATAATGTTATAATGAATCCTCTCTATTGATGTGAGGGTTCCAAACTCCTTACAGTTGACACCATAGCACTATTGCATCCATTCTTTCTTTATGCTCAAATTTTCCTGCATTGGAATTTTAGTTAAATTTGTCCTTATTTTGGGTAACCTAAGCACTGTAGAAATGGACTACACTGAGTAAGACACTGAGATGTCCTTGATCTTTACCATTACTCTAGGCTACTTATTATTCTAGAATAAAAACATCTCTCCCATGTACCACTCCTCAATGGAAGCAAGGATTGCCCACAAGGGAGAGGCCTTTAGCTAGTCTTGCACTTCTCTTGGTGTGTGCTCTAGGAAATGGCCAAATTTTAACTTCTATATCATCAATTTTTAAACATCCCTAAATTTTATTTGATTCAGGCAAGCCTCTATTAAAGTCACCTCGAGGTTTGTTGGTTGTGTAAGCACATCATCCCCATGAGAGTGTTTTGTTGTTGTTGCTACTGGTTCTGGAATCTATTTGATAGATTCCACTTCTACCTCCTTCTTAAGAGGACCTATGGCATGTGTTGCAAGTGGTTGTTATTGGGGTTTTTCTTGGCCTCTTTCCATTCTAGGTCATTTCTCCCTTGGTTGGGATGGTCCTACTTCCTACATGTGCCATCCTTTTGGTGTCATATGTGGTCACAACACATCCATGGATTAGTAGATATAATGTGTAACTCTAAATTTTTGAATACCTTTGCTCGTTAGTTAGTTACACTTGGCTAATGTTGGATCATGGTAGATTGATTATTTTATTATTATTTATTAGTTATTTATTCTAATTATCACTGGNAGATTGATTATTTTATTATTATTTATTAGTTATTTATTCTAATTATCACTGGAGATTTTTGGAAAGGTTTAACTCTTATAATTTAGTGTTTAATAGTTGATTTTTTAGTTAAACATTTGTGGGAATTAGGAAAAATTGTGAAAATGTTTCTATCAAAAATGGTACATTTGTGGCTCCCATGATGAAGGGCTTACCTCTAGTAGCTACAAGGTGAAAGAATGGAGCAATTTGGATAAATAGTTTGTAAGTTATGGGCTCTAGATGGTTCTAGGCTCTAAAAAATTGAAAAACTCTTTTGGCATTTATGAGAAAATGTATAATTTTCTAAGTGGGGTAATGCTTATTTATAGTATTTTTCCCCTACATTGATGGGGCCCTGTATATGGGTTTGCTTCATTGATGAGGCCCATTATACGGGGCCCATCGGCAAAAGTTTTGAAACATCAATATCTCAAAAAGTATAATGAATTTTTTAAGGAAATTGAGGTCCATGGAATCCTAGAAAAGCCAAGAATATGATAAAAGTACTAAAGATGGCATTTGAAAGCTTGGAAATTGAAAAATTTGATGAAGAATGCTTTTAATGAACAAAATTTTTAAAGGAACACATGGTGTGATGTAGAAGATGGATGTATGAAAGATTTGGTTCGCAAGAATGTCTAAGGATAAGGTACTTAACAAACCCAACCAAGGGATATGAAAGTGAGTCCTCCCCATAGTAGGATCATGCCCTTTTACCCTTGCATAACCTCAACCTAAGGAATCAATGAGCCCCATAGGTGATTAATGGTCAATGCAAGTTAAGGACCAACACCTAGAAGATTCTACCTAGGAACTCAAATACATTAGATCAAGATATGGAATCAAGAACATGGACATCAATAGTGAGGTGAGTGATGGTTAGCATAGATAGATGATAGAGAAGGTGGAATGGAATTCCAAACTAAGGTCATACGAAGTCCCTTGTGGATTTTATGTTTAAAATAACTGAAGAAGATCCATCCTTAATCCAGACCAAAATCAACCTCATTCAATAACTTTGCATCACCACTCCAAGATTGATCCATCCCCTCAAGGCACAAGAGTGAACCCACACAACAACCACCATTCCATAAAAAGAAAAAAAAAAGAAGTAGGAAGTGAGAGAGGGCCTTAGTTAAAGGGGACCTTCAAGCATGGGTAACATGTCTTTCTAGTCCCATAACTAGCACTTATAGCCCATTCAATCATCTAAGGGATGTACTTTGAATTTTCATCATGTTTTTTTTTTCTTTTTATTTTTGGATGGGAACCGCACCATGCAAAGACTTTATTTGACTTACTGTTATTGGAACATGAAATGGTAAGAAGTCGATGAAACACTCAAGCACTCAAGTAAGTAGAAAAGTACAAAGAGTATTGAGTTCCCTTGAAGTCACACCCTATTCAAACCTTTGAATCCTTCCCAATTCTAGAAACTACCAAGGTCACCAAGTTATTAAAAGTTTATTTAATGAAAGGGACCTCAAACTTCCAAAACACAAAAAACCATAGAGTTTGTGGATGGGTGGATGTTGTGGACTCACTACCTATTCCATGAAAAAGAGACCATGACTGATTCATTAGTACAAAAATTCAAAAATAGAAACTAGACATTAGCAAACCAAACACAAAGCATAAACCATCATTAGTAGCAGCCATGAAACCATTGTGTCCTATTGGCAATAAAGTACTTTTATTAGAAAAAATTTGAAAACCACACTTAAAAAAGAAGAAGATAAAATATATAAGTGTAAAATATTCAAGAAATATTCAAACATACTAACAATGGTGTAAAACAAAAAAATGGTGTAAAAATAGAAAAAATTTGATAATAAAAATGGTGTAAAATAAACAACTATAAATATAAAAATGTGTAAAACCAAAACAAATAGAAAAACTGAGAAGCCATATGGATGCNATGGATGGTTAGCATGGATGTCCATCTCCCCCATGATTGAGTTGAAAGGAGGAGATCCAAAAAATTAAATTTGTTTGTCCATCCATGGAGATATTTGTTGTACTAGCTTGCTTGGGTTCATGGAAAAGCTTTATTTGTTGGATGTTGACCAACTGCTTTTTATTTGGGCTTTCAAGTTTGTATATGGTCATGGCCCTAGAGGGAAGGGTTTAAGCAATTATATAAGGTTCCTCCCACAATTTTTGAAACTTATTTTTCTATGGTTATGTTTGGGGTTCTAGTAGAGAACATTATTTCTTGATTGGAACTTCACTTTTCATATTCTTAGGTCATGCCATTGCTTGTTGAGTGTCTTATGCACTTCATTCCAAGACAAGGCCACTAATCAATTTTCATCTAGCACATTAAGGTTGATCAATATTTGTATTTTGTGCTAGACTTAGGTCAAGATTCAGTTCACAGGCTATTGAGAGCATATGGAGCTCAGATTGGATCCGAAGTATTGAAAGTTTTCCATACACTAACTCATAGAGAGAGTAGCTAATAGGGAGTTTTCATGTTGAGTAGTAGGCCCAAGGGGCATCATTGAGTTTTGTGCTCCAATATCTCCTATATTTGCTTATGGTTCTTGTTAATATCTTTGTGATCTCCTGGTTAGTTACCACTACTTTACCGTTGGCTTGCAGGTGATAGGGTGTTGTTAATTTATGTTCAACCCCCAAGCATTGCATCAACTTTTTAAAAGTGGCACATATGAAATGAGTTCCATTCTCAGAAATCAGTGCATGTGGCACCCCAAACCTATTTACAACATGTTGTTATATAAATCAAGTAGCAATGGATGATGTACAATCAATGACAACTACTGCTTCTACCCATTTCGTACAATAGTCAACTACTACAATGATATATGCCCTTCCATTGGACACGGGTGTGCTGGGACGCATGGAGTCTATGCCCCATATGTTGAATGGTTATAGTGGTTGAATCCACTGTTGAGGATCCTCTATTCATGTGGTCATCCCACCATCTTGTTGAAAGTGCCCACAAGATCAAACAAATTGGTGGGCATCCCTAAAGATTGTAGGCCACCAGTATCCTACCATCAAAATTTTTATGGCTGTTCACCTCCTTGCATAGTGGCCTCTACAAGGGCCTTCATGAGCATCTTGGAGAACACATAGTTGATCTATATCAGGGACACACCAACAAACTAAGCCATCTACACATACCTTGTAAAGGTATCTGTTAATCTTCATGAAGTACTTTCCCCAATGCAGAAACTGTTGTTTCTTCCTAAAGTCTAGACCCTGTGGAATCTCTTGACTAAGAAGGTAAGTGAGGATGCCATTGTACCATGTTGTTTCTGTGGGCACTTGGTCATTTATTACTCCTATAAAGAGGAGTTCATTTGGAAATTAATTAGAGAGCAGGATCTCCTTCTCTTTGTAATCCCATCTTAACCAAGAGGGGTAGTCAGCGACCACATTCTCAATCCCTTTCTAATCTACCATTGTCAGATCAAATTCTTGTAAGATTACAAGCCACCATATGATATGGGGGCTCACCATTAACTTGTTCATTAGGAAGAGAATGGCACTATGATTTTTATGCACAAATACTTTATAACCAAGCACATAGTACCTAAACTTTTCAAGAGCATACACCACTATCATTAATTCTTTCTTCGTTGTGGTGTAATTCAATTATGCACCCAAAATGCTTTGCCTTGCGTAGTGGATGTAATATGTACATTTCTTATTATCCAACTATGTAAGCATCGCTCCAAAAGCATAATTAGATGCATTTTTCATTATGTGAACTGGTCTAGACCAATTTGGTGCTCATATAATTAGAGTTTCTATGAGTTTGTCCTTTAATTATTAGAATCATGTTTGTACTCCTTTGTTAAGATAAATGGAGCATATTTCTTTGTAAGCTCTATTAATGGCTTTGTGATCTTAGAAAAAATCTTTATAAATAGTGGGTAGTAGTTAGTATGTCCAAGGAATGATTAGGAATTTTTAACTATCTCTGGTTGGTGTGTAATTCCTAGGATAACCCTTATTTTTTTAGGTCTACCTCAGTCCCTTCTTACGTAATTCTATGTCCTAGTACTATGTGTTCCTAGACCATCAAATGGCTCTTCTACCAAGTGAGCCTATGGTTTGTTTCAACACATATCTTCAATACTTGCTCAAGGTGGTCCAGGGCTTACTTAAATGTAGCCCCATAGGTAGAAAAGTCATCTATGAAGACTTCTATCCTACTACCAATCTACTATTGGAAAATACTAAGGACCAAACATTGAAATGTTGCAGGGGCATTGCATAGACCAAATGGCATCTTACAATATGCAAAAGTCCCCAAGGGACTAGTGAATGTTGTCTTGGCCTAATTTTCTAGTGCAATTTGGATTTGGTTATAGCCACTAGAACCATCCAAGAAGCTATAATAACAATGCCTAGATAGGGTGTCCAACACTTGATCCACAAATGGCAATGCAAAATGATCTTTAAATGTTGTCTTGTTCAACAACCTGAAGTTGATGTAGATCTTCTAATTGCCACCTTTCTTTGGCACAATTATGAGTGGGTCAACCCACTCACTACCCGTGATGGGATAGATGAACCCCTCCTTGATGAGTTGTTCTATTACCTTCTTGATGATTTGCTTTAGTTTGGGATTCAGCCACCTCTACAGTTGCGTTCTTGGCTTCATGGCTAGGTAAGTGTAAATGCGATGCTTGCATATCCTTGGATCAATTCCAGTTAGCTCAAGATGTGGCCAAGAAAAAGTTGTTGGCCACTTGTTAACCATCTTTAACAACTTTTCTTTTTGTTCAAGAGCAAGTTTGGCATTAATGATAACTGGATTCCCATTGTTTAAGAATGCATACTCCATTCCAACTGGTAGGGTTTTTAATTATAGGGGCTCTTGCTTGAAATTATTAGGGATTACCAACTCTCCCCAACATGTACCATCATATTCATCATCAAAGAGTTGGTGATGAACTTGCTCAAGTTCATCCATGCCTTTAACATAAGCACATGTTAAGCTCTTAGTTGGTTCCATGCATAATGTGCTACTATCAGAGTTAGTTGTCAACCACTAGGTGCCCTCCTATTTTGTGGTTGCTACATACAAGCACTTTTGAATATCTATTTTTTGTGCACACTAAGTGCATGCTTGGATGAATGTACTTTTAATAAATCATATTTTCTACATGCAATTACACTCGTTATCATTGTATGTGATGCATGGAATACACTTATTCTCTATTCATCCAAATTCATTTTCCTTGGAGATTTCCAAGGAGAGGTCCCTTATGCTCATTCACGCATCAATCAAGCTTAACCATGCCCTTCCCATAATGATGGGAAAGTCACCTTTGTAGTTCTCAACCTTGATCACTAGAAAGTTGATAGTAATTGACTAGTCTACCAATTCTAAACAAATGTTGCTCTTCTTGAGAGACAATAGATTATAGGCCTTGTACATGTCATAAGAGATGAGATGGACACCAAAACCAAAATCAAGAAGAGCTTTGCATGGCTCATGTCTAATGATCTGAAAGTAAATGAGAGGACTCCTTGGGTTAGATCTTATTTTGGGAAGATTTCCAACCTTGATCTAATAAAAAACAACATGATTTAGCATCACACTGTGGATTTGAGGTGCCATTTGGTTTGAAGGGCACTCGAATGTACTTGATGTAGAGGATAAGGGTGTTGAAAATGTGGGATGAACAATCATATTAGGTTGTGATGATTTGGGAGGACTGTTGCATTGAGAAAATGGTTGTTTCCTAGAATTATTTTCTAAACCACTTAGCTAGAAGGCTAGCTATAAATTCACAACCCTCCTAGTATTTCATTACTGTGGCTATGAGGGAATTTCACCCTACATGGACGAAGCAATAGGTAACTAGGTAGGAGAAAATAGATGTGTGCAGACACATGTGGAGGATCGTATGGGTATGGGTGCTCCCCTCAAGTAGATGATGAATGACTTCTATGATACTTTGGAGGATAATAGTGATGCTAGAATGATGTATGGCTTCTAGAGCTTCATGGAGAAATAAGTTGCTAAACATAGTACCCATATGGATCTGATTGCCTATAAGGTTACTGTTGTCTTGGTAGTGGCATTTCCCATGATTGTGATTATTTCCATTGTTAATATTACTCATATGGTTATGGTGGAGCTCCACTTGGGTAATAAGCTTGTTGTTTCTAGTGGAACTACTTTGGATTGCCTTAAGGATAAGGCAATCATTTGTGTGTGTGCCTATGTGCTAGTTACCAATTCAATGCATACATCCTAGACTCTTGTAAGTGTGACAGCACAAGAAAACATTCCTTTGAATGTTCATATTGATAGATGTCACAACTAGTATCATCATTACAACTTGTCTCCACAACTTCCTGAACTATAGTAGCTTTTCCCTTACCTTTCTAGTAGGCACGTTTAGCCTCTTTTCATCTCTTGCATTTACTATCACTATTCTGTTCTTTGGATGCTTTAGTGATCTTCATAGTAGTTTGGAACCTTTCATCCAAAGAGTCCCATAATTTATCAACCTTAACCAAAATATCATAAATAGGATTTTGTATGGGTAAGGTTTTCCTATTCATCACTTCATCAAGTAGTGACTCTTCCTCGTCACAAAATTGGACCTCTCTTTTCCTAATGGAAGGATCCCTATTATATTCCTCTATTCTTTTCCTTTTTGCAACTCACCTTCTTCTTTTACTACCTGCTCTATAAGCCTTTATATCTAATGAGCTCTTAGTTTGAATAATCTTCCTTGTGAATAAACCCCAAGAGTTATTCTGATTTCTACTCTAAACCCATCTATGATGTAGTGGATTTGTTCCCTCTAAGACTAACCATGGCCAAGGAATCAGTGTAAGAGAGAGTAATATCTATCCATGGTGGCATCCAAGGGTTCATGTGTTCTCTATTTCCAGCCTTGGATTTGCCTTATCAGATTAGACAGTTTAGAGTATGTCTAGTATTTATCATTCAATAGTTTAAGCATTGTACTTCATCAATGAATTGATTTTGGATCTAAGGACTAGTACCAACTTTCTGCCTCTTTGATGAGTGTCCTAGGGAAGAGCTTGAGTTTTTTCCAATCATTTTCAATGTTCTATATGGCACAAGCATTATGGAAAGCTTGTAGATGTCTTTGTGAATCAAAGTTGTATCCCCCCTTAAATCTTGGGATATCATTCATGTCTACACACTTGATCTGAATATGTTTTACATGCCTAGTTGGGATCTTAAGTACCTCTACAATGTTAAGCATGCTTTGGGTCACCAATAGAGGCTCATCATCATCATGGTTTTGTTATCACCAATGATGTCCACTATTACCTCTTTGATTATTGTGAGCATGGCAATTAATATTATTTCCTTAATGCTCAACTCCATCATGGTTGTTCCTTCTATGGAATCTTTCAAATTTAGAAGAGGAATAAGAAGTAGATGTAGATGAAGATGGGGATGAAGGAGGAGGACTACCTCCACCATGAAATCTACCAACTCTCCCTTGGGTATCATAGCCACATTCATTATTTTTCATATCATCTTTATCCTTATTTGATCCCTTACCTTGACTTCCATCTTTCTTTGAACTTGAATTGTGGATTATAGACTGCAAATTCAAGGTCACATCCTCATCACCAATAACAAAGGATAAAGAACCTTCATGTTGAAGACCTTTACAAAGAGGATCCTTTTTGTCATCTTGATTTAATAGGAATAATGGATTTGTGAACCGTTTCCCCTTAGCATCCTCATGATGCCTCCCCTGATGTCAATCTCACCTGTGTTGTGTGTTAGCGAGATGGTAGTCTCGAGTGTCATAACCAATCACAACATATTCCTCTTAAATATGTGAGATGTCTAACTTCTTTAGAGTTTGAAGTAGCATCTCGAGCATAGATCAATTGAGAGGCAATACAATGTTGACCTCCATATCATGCTATCATAATTTCTCATCCTGATGTAGGATGAAGGTGAAATCACGCACAAACTCATCTAGATGAGTATATGTTACTTTGAACTCTTGTGGGACTAGTGATTCATATCATTTTTCCTGTGAGAAGAAGACATTTTGCAACAAACAAAATATTGATGTGCTTTCATAGTTATATTATTTGGGAATGATATGGACCTTGAGGTTCATCAAATGATATCAATGATATCAACTAAATCTAAATAGCACATGTTTCAACAAAAAAATTCCTAGCAACAATGCCAATGATGAGCAGATAAAGGTACTCCTACGCTCAACCATACAAATCATGAAGCATTCACACATTATCCGATCAAATTTCATGAACTTTATAATTTCCAACACACTAGTCTTCTAGAAAGTGAATCTTATCCAATTCGTTATCTTCCCAATTACACTTATGATGCACATGGTATGATTAAGTGTAATCAAGGTTTATGATTTTTATCATTTTTTTTATGTTGTTGGTGCTTGAAGAGAGAAATAGAGTAATTTAATGAGTAATTTAATTTAACTAACTAACTAGTTTCTAACTAGTCCTAACATAAGCATCCAATCCCACCTTTCATACACATCCTAAACCCACGTATCCATTGCTAGGTTACCAAGCACTATGCTACTAGGTGCACCAAGCAATAATGCTACTAGGATTACCAAGCAAATACGTATTTATGCGCAAATCAGTCATACTTATGTATTTAATCTATCTAGCTTAAATGATTAAAGTCTAATTTAGCTTAATTTAGCTTAACTCATTAAATATTTAATAAAGACAATGAATGCATAAATAAAGCATTTAAACTATCCATAATGCTACAAGGTTTATCAAGAAGCTCATCTTTATTGTCGTACACACTATTGTGCTCAGGTACAACAATGCTTAAATAAATATCTATACACTTAATGAATCCTGTTGTGGGCACTCAAAAAAATATTCTAACTTTCAAATGTAAAAACCGCAAGATCTCTACTACTACTATGAATTCTCTTCCATAAACATGACTGGGGAGCACATATTTATAGTTTTTTCTCTAGGGCTACGTCGACGCAGCCCCGTTGATGAGGCAACACCACATAAATAGGGTCCCATCGATGCAACTTATTGAAGCTCATCAATCATTGACTAACTCTAATAAAAAAAAGAACTTTTGAGTGCCATTTTTCATGGTTACAAAATTAGTACAATGTACAAAGAGATTGGATACTCTTTTGGCAAAAAGTAGCAGGTGTCTATTGGATGGATGAAGATGAGATGAATTCTTTACACCATTCCGAAATGTGGAGGCTCCTATGGCATGAAGGATCCTTTATTACATCCCTACTCTACTCAAGGCCTAGGCTATCTTATTACTACCATCGAAAGTTAAAAGGCATCTAGAAGTTTCTTCATCTTTTCCTCCTTATCTTATGGGTCATGAATGATCCATGTTACTTCACCTAGATGAGATGGTGCTAGAATATTCCATAGGTACATAAGTGTAGGGAACATCTCCTTCAAATTGATAAATGAGGCTTTGAATTATTTATGTTCAATGTCAAATGTACGAATATAATTTTGTAGCTCTAGGTAGTCACTTAATCTTTTGATCAAGTTGTCAATAATAAATATTTGATTAGTGAATTTTCTTTTGAGAACTTAAAGCTCCGCATTGGTCACTTTTAGCTTTTATTTAGTCTCTTTGTGGAGATAGAACTCTCCCTGATAAAAGAGGTAAGAGCTAATCACCTACTTCTCTAACTTTGATCTAGGGCTCCCAGCTATCAACATTGCCAAGTTTTCATATCAAAGGCTAGCAAGCTCCATATATTTTGTCATATCCTAGATTTGCAACTCTTTGAGATAGATCTCTACTTGGTTATATGCATTAGGGGCATCAAACATGGGTTCTCACACATCATCTCTTTATTGTAGTTTCTATAGGGGTTCATTTATCTTCACCTTAGCCAACTTAATCTCTTTTTTGTTGACTTCCTTGAGCATCCAAACCTTGGCTCTATAGTGGCCCTTAACTTGTTAATATAGGCTCATGGCAAAGGGCACTTACCTCATTCATTGAGAATTTTCAAGTTTCTATAGCAAACCTTCTCAAGTCTAAGTTCATCTTGGTAAGATATTCCTACTATTGATGAATGTATTCAGCCATATGTCCTTTCTATTGTTCAACATTCTACAGGTAATGATTTTTTTGTGTTAGTACTAGATTTTACTTTTGAACTTGATGGAGGCCATGATTACTATAACGTACCATTACTTTCAATAGTGATTCATCAAAGATTACCATTTTCTAGGCATTCTCCACCACTTGATATTTTTATTAAAGCTATTGAAAAGCTTCATCTTTGGTGAGTTTTGGCCTAAGAATCATAGGATCTAACAAGCAAGCTCTAAGTTATGAAACCTTAGCAGCCAACTATTGATTGCTAATAGTGGCCTTCTTGAGTTATGCATTTGCAATTAAGAGCTTATCCCATATCTCTAATACCTAAAATTGGGTAGCTGATATGTGTTCTACAAGATCAAAGATCTTTAGAATCAATTAGCTGATTCTCACCGATTAGTCCAACACTTCTTCATGCTAGATTACACTCATCCTTCTACTTCTTACTCTTGTTGATGCTTGTACATCTACCATGGTAGCAACATCAGAGACCAATGTAGTAGGAGCACTTAAAGCCTCTCCAGTGTGATCCACTACCATGTTAGTTGCTATCTCTTGGCCCTTGTGTGACATAATTAAAACCATTGTTCCCTCATCTTTTTTTAGCAGTATAGAAAAGGCTACTACATTTTCAAAAATTTTAGGGAATGCTTGTCCTAGTATGGACATAGTGACTTCTTTGATAACAAGATTGGAGTGAGTGGGTGTCTCATTTCTCTATGAAGAGAACAATAGAATTATTCCATCATTTGAATAACTAATGGTCTTTATGACCTTGTTCAGATGGCTCATGGCTAATTAGTATACCAAAGATTCCCAATCATCTCTAGAGGCTTATTTTTTTTACAACTACGACTCTCTAATCTTTCTTAGATGCTTTGCAGCTACCAACATTTTTGAAGTTTTCTTCGATGTTGTAGATGATGGTGATGGTGGTTTCTCCTCCTCTTGAATCTTGGCAAGAGATTTATCATTCATCATTTCCTACCATGATGCAGTAGGAGCTTTGTAAACTATATCATTAGAATAGCAAGATATCCTTTCCCTTTTATTGATTTTTTTGATGAGGCATGGAAAGGGAAGTGTCTTTATACCCTGCACATTCTCCTCGAAACAGTTCTCAATTTTAAGGAAGATGAGTTCTAGTAGGTTGACTAGAAACATTTTTCTTAGAGACATACATGCCCTAGTGGAGAAGGCTATTACCTTGCTTGGCATAACTATTGGATTAATGTGATATGTCACAATCTTAAAATATACTCACTCATCCTTAGTGAGGGAACTGTACTCATGACGGTCCACTCCATAACACCATTGAACCCACTCTTTCCTACTTCTGGGTATGCTTGAGTGAATATTTCTACAATCTTTGCCTTGATGTTGGATAATCCAAGGATCTCTGCTATTGCTTCAACTAAGTAAGAGATGGTCATGTCTTTGATTTTAATAGTGGCATCTCCTTATCAATTGTTCTAGAAGAGATAAATTTCTCTCATTTACCATTCCCCATTACTGGAGATAATCGACCATAGTGGAGACCCTTGGAGTTGTGTTCTGACCTTTTTTGGTGCAAGCTCCAAGAAAGTTCTAAAATTTAGTTCTTGAAGGATGGATCTTTGAATTTCCATAATGTGAACCTTTTCTAGGCAAGCCTTTGTAAGCATGACCTATAGATTAGGCTATAGTCTTGGAACATCATTTTGATTAAATTTTCCTAATTCTGTTGTGAGAATTTGATGGATAGATTCTACCTTGAGCTCATCCTACAAGAGTCTAGTAGCATCAGTGGCCTCAACTACTTACTCTTATGGCTATTATTCTTACATTTTCAATTGTTGGCCCCTTCCACCACATAGTTCTTTTTCCTTGGGCTGGGATGGCCTTCCTATCCAAATTCCTTACTTAAGTACCATTTACAATCACATACATAACCTAGGATTAGTTTCTTAAATATAATATTTGTTTTATTTGAATACCTTTCTTTGTCTAATTAGGTTATGTCTATTGGTCAAAAGTTAGAAGTTTATCATTAATTATTTATTTTAATGATTATAGACATATGCTATTATTTTTTATTATTTTATCCATGCTCCAACGAAGGTTGAATATTGATATTAACTCTTATAACCAGTAATTTAATATTATTTCAATATCTTATCTATGAAAACCTAGTGTTTGATGCCCCCATGACACAAAGCATACCTATGGTAGCTCAAGGATCGAATAATAGGTGAAAATGATTAAAATGACTAAATTTTAAGGCTCTTGGCACGTATTTATATGATTTTTATGTCACATCGATGGAGATGCATCAACAAGGTTGCATCGACTTGACTAACTACATCAACAATGATAGTTGTTCACATCTATTTTTCACTTTAAGATTTCGAAGGATTGTGAACGAGTTTGGGTTTAAAACAAGACTCAAAAATATGGGAAATAGTAACAACAATATAATTGAGGGTATGGTTCAAAAAATTGGAGCAATTTGAACATGTGGGATGAGTAATTGGAGGATGTTTCGTATGCCAAAGTAGAGTAAAAACTAGATATTACAAGCTATCAAGATGATCAACATTGCAATGAGACCTATCGTTAGAGTGTTAAACTTGAAGTAAATCAAAATATATGCAAGTGGATCCTCCCCAAAGAAAGATTATGCCTAATATTTTCTTACATTACCTCATCAAAAGAAGTTCTTATGCATACTAGATGATGAATGGTTATTTTAAAATAAACAAAATGCCCATGTGGGGGATTATCTTAGGATATGCAAACTATTAAAAAAAACTATCAATTCACCATGACATGAGATAGTAATGTGAGAGAAAATTGATTGCATGAATGGTAGAAAGAGAATGGTAGATGAATAATCTACATCATGGTTGCATGGAATCCTTAGTAAAATTTCTAATTAAGATGATCTGATACTAGTCTAGACCAAGTCCATTTCAAGTACAATGACCTCGCATTAAAGTATATCTTCTCTCCTACTATCAAAAGACCATGATGACCACCAATGATAATCATCACTCCAAGAGAAGAAGGAAGTAGTTAGGGCCTTAGCTAGAGGGATTCCTTCAAGCATGGGTAACATGTCTTTTCAGCTTCATAACAAGTGATAATAGTCCCTAATATTGTCAAAAGGGTGTACTTTGAATTTCCATTTTTTTATAGAAATAATACCATACAAAGACATGTATTCTTTTATGGTCGATAGTAAGAATGATGATATACTAATGATAAGCCACAAAACTGAAGAAGGAAGTTTAGGAAAGAGCACAACAAATCCCCTGAAGGTCACACCCTTTTCCATTCCCACTTGGTCCTTTTCCAATTCATTGGGTAACCATATCATATTTTACTTTTAGTAGTTTTAATGTGAAAGAACCTTCATATCCCCATGATGCAAAGTCCACATGAGACAAATTGAATGGATGGATATCATGAACTCACTACATGATACTACTAGAAATTGAAAAACTATTCATAGAGAACATAATTCAAGGACAAAGTTATCCTAAGTATTAAATCATACCCTTGCTAGCTATGTTCAACAATTTCAAAAATTCATAGTAGACATTGAACAAAATTAGAAATTTCAAGTAAGATCAAATGAAAATAACAAGAAAAATATATAAAGAACATTGTAAAAAAAGGAAGAAAGGTTTTTTATCCTTATCAAGGTGTTCTGGTAGATGGATATCTTTCCCACAACTAAGTTGGAAGGAGGAGATTTGGAAATTGGAATGAGCTTGTTCTTCATTCAACGTGTTAGTGTTGTGTCTGGTTACTTAGAACTCTATGAATGATTTAAGTTTATGAATATTAA
>MNCI01011849.1:25242-44862 GCA_015680685.1 Gnetum montanum | reverse complement strand
AAAAAAAACCCAAATATAGACAATACATGACTTTTTCCGCTTGGGGGATGAGGCTTGGATGACTTATGAGGCATATTTCAACCCCAAAACTATGAAATATGAGAGATTTCCCCTCATAGATTATAATCCTTATGTTTACAATGAAGTTTTGCCTCAAGTTTCATGGGGTGAAGGCTACATGATGAAAAATGATTACAACATGCAATTTTTTATGGTGTTTCAGTTGGAATAATGTTGAAATTTGTTGAAAAATGAAAACCTCAATCACTTGAACACTAACCTTGTGAAGAAACATAGATTTGTGGCAAATACATTGGCCATTTTTGGGAAGTTGAAAATCCAAACCCCCCAACATTGGGCATGGATGATTCTAGCGTAGTTATGTCTATAAACCCCATAAAACTCATGAAAATGCCAATTTTGATAGTCCAAAAGGCATTTTTAACCTTCCCAAGCCCAAATATAGACATGGCATGACTTTTTTCCACTTGGAAAGTAAGGCCATAACAACATATGAGGCATTTTTTCAGCCCCAAAAGTTAAAGTGTGTGAAATTGCATCTCATGGATTACAATCTTCACATTTCACAATAAAATTCCAACCTTGGGTTTGATGGTGAAGGTTACAAGTTGCAACATGAGATTTCTTGATGTTGTTTCAAATGGTGAATCTATGCTAGTTTTGTAGTCTAGTACAACTAGGTTTGAAGGGCTTAATGATTTTTGTTTGGGAACCCATCTTTGAACTGAAGAATGAATTCCCTTAAGATCTCTTTAGGATTTTATAACTTTAGTAAGTCATCTCCTAGCCTTAAATAATGCTAAGCTAATATGGGAATTAGCTTGATTCTGTAATTTAATCATGTCTACAGAAGGATCTACTGAAAACTTTTAATATAGGATTGTGATCATTCTACTTTTTCTTGTTCAATGGCATATAATTATACTTTGGGGATAAATTCTTTTTTAGAGCCTTATTCTAAGCTTTCTTCAATTACATTTATGTTTGATAGGACATCACTTTCTACATAGTGGTACTTATTTTGATATCTAATTACACATGGATGCGAATAGGAGGAATCTATTTGTTGATCTGTCTCCTCATTAGATGTGGATTCTACTTCATATAATCATGTTTGAGTTTAAGATGATTGACCTTGGACATCTCTAAGTATTTTAGATGCACTAGTAGTTATTCCTAATTCTTCAAATAAGGATTTCAACGATTTTTAATCTTGTCCTTAGGGTTTTTAGTAGAAGGTCCAGATGTTATAGGTTTAGTGATCCTAAAAGATCTCCAATTAGGGATTATAGAAGATAGGAGTTTTAATAAAATATTTCTCTATATTAGTTCTAGACATTCTTCTATGGTGAAAGGATCATTTTTAGTGAACCTAGGTATCTTAAGTTTTACCTTGTAATATTTTTTTTCTAGATCCTATTAGTTTTCCTAATGGAATGATGTTGTAGAATTTTTCTAAGGTGTCATCTATTTGAGTATATATAGTTTGATTGGTAAATCTTCAATTTTGATTAATGTACCATACTCAATGTTAGAAGATCCTACCCAAATTGACTTTTATCCAAAAGGAAGCAAGGTTTTTATACTGGTACTAGATAAAAGTTTAAAACATAACCTTGTTCCAATGGTTGCATAAATTCTATTGTATTCCATATCTACTAGAATATAAACTATTAGCATCAAACCATTATATAAGTTTCTATCCCTAAGTAATAGAGTAAAGTTAGATAACATTACAACTAATGTGTTGAGTTCTAATAATCCTTTTTCTTGAGTGATAATCAAATCTTTAAAGTTTTTAAAATGTTTATCTATAACAGCAACCCAGTAAGGGTTCTACAAGTGATAGTTGAAGTAAGGATTGAATGGGATTTATAATTTTGCTATATGAATGTAATTATATCCTTTTCATTTTTAATCTTCAATCTTACCTAGATGAAAAAAAGGATAAGGATACAAAATGCAAACTAGATCTAGAGATCTCCAAATCACATTCACTAAAATGCATAGTAAGAAAAGATTGCATCAGATTTAAATGATTTGTAGGATAGATCTCGTGTTGCTTCAAAAATGGTGCCATTATAGAACAAGCAGTAGAAGAGCAATAATGTGATAAATGGTCTATGCAAGAATATGTACCTATAAGTGTACCTAATGATGACATGATATGGGAGTTGGAGTATAGTCATGAAAACCTCTAGTACATAATATGACTTACTTCACCTATCTATCGACCTCACTACATGCTTTACACCTCTACTTAACATCAAAGTGTCATCAACATTAAACTTGGAATATCTTGGCAATTTCCATATCCTAGATAGTTGACAAATTCTTATCGAGTATGCAGTGACATGCTACACTAACTTCATGTGATCCTCAAAATCATCTTAAATGTACTCCAAGATGTAATTGGAAGATCCTACCAATATCGTATCTACAATTATAGTGGAAACATCAACATTAAAGTGTGACCACAGTATCACATTGAAATTTTGTAGTAGATACCTTAGAAAATCTTTAGCTCCAAGCCTAAACCATCTATGAGCCTTTTCGTGTAGCATCATGTCTAGTATGGGACTATTCTAGAACATAGGTCTCATACAACAAAGAATGCTAATCATCTCTACCACAACAAGAATCTACTTAAATATAGACTTTCAATTGTTAAAATAGATTTGTTACATGTTAAAATAGTCTTTACTTCAAGAACTATATGGATAGCACATGACTAGCCCTAGCTTAGACAATAAAAATAACTGAAACAAAGTTAATTGAAAAATGTTAGTTTAAATAGTAGAAAACAACATAAAAATAGGTGGCATAATTTTTATACATAATGTCAAATTTTTTTATAGCATAATATCCCTTGTTAGGCATAAGATTAACATACTAGCATAAAAATACCACTAAAAGAAAATTATTCAATGCAACATGAAGTACAAAATAAATGAGATATTTTACATCACAAAAATATAAAATACTAGAAAATCAAATGCACTAAGCTTTCAGGTGTACTTGGAAGAAAACATGCCAAAAAGAAGACATGCTAGTCAAAATACAAAATCAGAATCAGAAAAAATTATAGGCAACACTGAAATATTTTGACAAAATTGTAAAACATTTCCCCAAGCATTTTCCCTACAAACTAAAACATATATATACATGTTCTAGAATAACCCTAGCACACTCAATCAAATAGTTGCCTTGCAATAAAAAATACACTTGGGCTTACTAGGGAAAACATGCTAACACCTACTAAAAAAAGTACACTATGTGCAAGGAAAATAACATTATAATGCAAAAAAATAGAAAAACAAGAAAAACAAGGGGATTTTTTGGCAATGCACCTAGACACTATAGCTACTAAAGACTCACCTATTGATGGATTTGGTAACATAAATTGCACTATACTCTTTGCCTCCTTTGCATCTACCAATGTCCCACACTCACCTATCCTGTTGTTAGCCATCACCATCTTCATAAATCTCTACCTGTATCCTATGTGAAACAAGTTACAGTTAAACCTTATCTTGCTTTTCTATCTTAGAATAACTCTGTGTAAATTTACCAAGGGTAAAACATCACTTTTTTGCTTAGTGGTGCAAGCATGACTAAGCAAAAGGCTTCAATGTAAAATATCAAAATAAGTTGAGTTTATGCTACCCAAAACAAAAACTAGAATGTGATGAGAAACATACTGCATAAGGTAAGTTTCTAGAATGTCTTGGCTTTATACTAAAAAATACACTACTTAGCATAAATTTCATAAGTACATTATTTTTTTGTTTGGAAATATGTGACCCAACATAGATCCCAAAAATATGTTGGCTTTATGCGAGAGTGCCTTAGTAGACTAGCAACCACCTAAAACAACTTTACGTAAGTTATTGCCTATGGAAAAGTTGATTCCAATTCTCCCACAATAATCTTGATTAGTTCTAGAAGTAAGGTTGACCTTCATACAACAACATTTCCTTTTAGTGTTAGAAGTAGGTAAAACACCTAAGGAAAAGTTCAACAGCCAAAATTCTTCTTGTTATTTGGTGAAAATATAAAGGTAGAAATAATTGCCTTATTTTCCCCAAAAATCCTACATTATGACCTTGTATTGATAGTTTCAAATAGTTTTCCCAATGTAAAAAATGAGATTTGCAACCCACACACTGTAAATCCCATGCATTCTAGATTGTGGAGGTAAAAAATGCTTCATAGGCTAGCCATGCATTCCATCTTGTGGAGGTTGTAAAATGCTTCACAAGTTGTAAATTCTATGTATGATAGCTTGTGGAGGCTAAAAATATTTCACAAGATATAAAAATTATTATTTTTCACCTCAAATGTTGCAAATTTTAGCTTTAAACACTGTGCAGCATGTGGAAGATGGATTTTGACTTCACACGTTGAACATCGCAGTCCCACACGTTGTGCAACATATGGGAGTAATGTGTATCACTTGGGCTTTTAGCCAAGACCTTGTACTTTGACCAAAGAACCATTTTTAATGCTCACAAACTATAATAGATGTTAGTGTAGTATATTCACAGCCTATAAATGTCAAATTCGAAGCCATTTTTTGAACCTGTTGAGTAATCTCACAACAGATCTCTTAGCAGGAATTAACAAAGCTTTGCCACAAATTTTGATAGTCTTTTTGTAGCATCAACAGCATTAATTTCTAAGAGTAAGTATTAGGGCAAAAATTTGTGATGTTGTAGATCAAATTGGAAAACTAGTGTAGAACACACCTTACAAATCTGTACGGTATCCATTAAGTACATTTATTTCTCAAGCTTTCAAAGCCTTGATCTGTAGTCTTCCTAAAACACATTCTTGCATTCATTGATTTATTACATCTAATATAAGAGTTGCAGTTATTTCTATTTGGCTACATTATTCTCTTATTTTTCTATTCTTAGATCTCACATTGTATCTTTGTTTCATCCATTTTATCATAGTTTCTTTTCATTTTTACATTAATCGATAATAGATTTTTAAGTTCCTAAGGGACCGACAAGGTCATTCAGGGCATTCTAGATCCTTTTCAAGGCCCATAGATCAATGAATTAAACTATTTCACATGGAATCTTTTCACTTTCCCGCACCAAAATTTTCCATCGTTACAATTTCAAGTGTTAGAAGGAGGACCTCCATCTAACTTCTTCACTAAAACCTATTGTGAAGAAATCCTCTACTTGCATTTTGCCTTAGCTTGTGAGCTCATCTGATCCAACAAAATTCCATTTTGGATTTTCTAAAAGCCCAACATGTGGCATGTTAACCAATTTCATTTACAACAATTTTTACTTTTAATTCTGCAATTATAACGTAGTGCTACTCTTATTCCCTGCACTTTATAATAGAAAAATTAATCTTTTCCAATGTAGTGCATAGCACTATCATATCCCCCTACACTACCTTTTTCAATTGTAGTGCATACTATTATCTCTATTCTTACCATTTGCACTTTGCAATTTTTAGTCGTTTCCCTTTCATACACTAGAAAAGAGAAACTTAGAACAAAACTTTTTAAAAAAATTATTACTTTATAGTTACAATGTATTTAAAGCTTATTCATTTCACACAATATAACTTCATAGGGTATGTCTATTTCACAAGTTATACCTCCATAGGCTATAGCTTTGTAGGCTACAACTTCTCCATAAGATATAGCTTCATAGGCTACAACACTTTCACAAGATACAGCTCCATAAGTTGTAGCTTCATAAACAACAACCTTTGTAGGCTATAGCTTCACAAGCTATAGGCCAAAACCTTCACACATTATAGCTCCACAAGTTGTAGGCTACAACATTCATAAGCTATAGCTACATTAGCTATAGTCCAACACACTGTGAGCTTCACATGTTGTGAAGTTTCATACATTGAAGATTTAAATGTTGTGAAGTCTCACACATTGAAGCTTCATACGCTGTGAAGTTTCACATACTAAATCTTTAAATGTTGAAGCTTCACATACTATGATCTTTATATGCTATAAGCTTTAGCTTGTTTAAAACATTAAAAACCATAAAATCCTCAATCACCTTAACCAATTAATTGATTTATTACTTTTTATGCATTTTACCTCTACTATTCTATCACACAACATCATTTTCATGACCTTGAATCAAGAATCTACTCGCATATATGATCCTCAAGAGATTAGGACTTAGTCCCATGCATATAAACATTGATGAGCAATATTACAGCTTTATATGCATAAAAATCCAAGTGGGTTTGCACATCCCACACAAAGAGCTTAACTCTAAGAATCACTATGAATTGACCTACAAGGATGGGAAGGAGTACATCCCTTCACCATATGATCACATTGAATTATCTAAATTTCACGTGCACTTGTTAACAAAATTGGTGAGTGTGGATGAGGATGATGAAGTGAGTAAAAAGGCTAGTTTAGGATCCCACCCAGAGAATCAAGATGAGTTCAAAGATAAGCATGAACCAGATACATTCATAGGGAACCTTTTCTAATGATTTGTCCCATACATAACCATGTTCAACTCTATGCCTCATGTTTCAACAATGAATCAAACTTCCTGTGTGACCTCTACAAGCTCTAATTCCCAACCTACTTCCTTGTTCACTTCACTATTTGCTTTAGCATCCTTCACTACTATGCCTCAACCCCCACTGATAATTCCCTCAATGCCTTCCTTTTATGATGATGGCTAGTTCTTCTTATGGAACACAAATTCCATGTGTATCACATAATCCATTTACTTCTAATAATTCCATTGTCCCTCATGCCCTAGTACAAGCCTTTTTTCCCATGTCTAATCCTCCTACAATGATAGTTACATGACCTATCTAGTCTATATTGTTGTCTATTTCACAAGCACGAACCATTCAACAACAACAAGTGTAATCCTCAAGAACTCCACAAGTCCTAAATCAAGTCTTTCAAATTATCAAAGATCTTACTAAGAAGTTGTAAAAACTAGAGGCTAGTATAAGAAAAATGGTAAAGGTTATGGACTTCTACCAAGATGATCTCATCAACTCTACCATTCCTTAAATAACCTTACCTGCATACACGCCTATTACAAACTTCACCAAATACAATTATGATGGAGACCCTAACGCATACCTTAACACCTTTCAATCTAAGTACCTCGTATTGCAAGCATGTCCTCATAAAATAATGTAGATTTTCCCTATGTCTCTGAAAGAAAAGGCTTTGGACTAGTACCAAACCTTACTTAGAGGTTTTATTTCCTCCCTTAAAGACTTGATAAACCAATTCATCAACTATTTCAAATATAACTGGAAGCCTAATATAACCCTAGATAAACTTATAAAATTAAGGCATGGACCACTTGAACCTATTCAAAGATTCATTCAAATATGGAATGCAATGCTCAATCAGATCCCCTGAACCCATCTTTGAAATCCATCTCTTAGCCATCTTTAAGGGAGAAGTTAATGACTTCATCAAGTTAAAGCTTTACTATGTAGAAGTCCAACCACTAATCTAATCCTTTTCATAAATCAAGAACATAGAAGAGACTACATATACTAGAAATAATCTAGCCTATGTGGCTTACAAGGACCAACATACTAGGATGAACAAGGATAATACTAAACAAGCATAAATAACCATGGTTGTAATAAAAATAGAGCCTAAATGAGCAGAAAGGCTAAATTCACCTTCATGTGATACATCTTCTAGCCCATCTCAATCACATACATCATACCTTCTAACCATCTAAGACCAAACTTTAAGTGCAAGGATAGGTCTAAATACACTAAGTTTCCCATGAAGCCCTCTAAGCTTCTAGAACAGTTACTTAAAAACAACCATATTTAACAGAAGCAACTATCTGATAAAGATTGTAAAAGACACAATCATATTTATGAGGTAGCTAGAGACCCAATGATATCAACCAAAGATTATCTAAAACTACCAAAGTACTTTAGGCTTAACAAGTTTTATCATTATTACCAACTAATTGTTCATGACATTAATTTTTGTATAGCCCTTAAAGATGATCTTTAGAAGATGATTGACCATGGAAAATTGATGTTGAATGATCCAAACTCCCCAAACTCTAATAGTAACTCTTACACCATAGCCTCATGTACAACAACCAAATGATCTAGAACTCGTAGGAAACTATTTATCATTAAGATACCACTAGCTATTACTTTGCCCCAAAACCAAAAGCCTAGAGAGCCCTTCATCATATGAGTCCACCACCTTCAGTCCCTAAAGAGCCTTTTATTATATTCATTTCCCCTTCAATGGTTTCAACATCACAATCTAAGAAACATGCTATAAATCCTTCTAAGGCTAAGGAACCATTTATTATTTAAGTCCCTCCACCTTCAATAATAAAACTTGTGACAAAAAATAACCAAGGCGTGCCTATTGTGGCCAATAACTCAACAATTAACATGAAATCATCATTAAAAAGGTGACCAAAAAAACTTGTCACCAAACCAATGACTAAGCCCACTGAAGGTTATCAAAAACAAAAGGCTTGGAAACATGTTAACCCACTAAGGTCTATACCAAGATTAGCTACATCCATAAATAAGGAGTCTAAGCCACATACATTAAAATCTAAGCCAAAAATTCTAGAAAAAATGGAGGAAATTAAGGCTACCAAGGTTTAAACATTTCATGTCAAGGAGAAGAGTTTCCTTGCAATAATGAAATAAGCTAAACAATCCTTGAAATAAAAGAACACATTGTTAAACTTATATGACCTAGTCATGGCCTCTACTACTAATAGAGATGCACTAGCTCAAATGTTGAACTCTATCCCTATGATTGAAGACATGCCCACTAACAAATATTTCATTCACTTAGCCATTGAGTGAACTTCTCTTAGGGAGGACAAGCATCACCCCATGCTCACCTTCTATGGTAGCTAGTGAAGTAAGGATGGACTCACAAAATGGAGAAGTGCTATCTACTCCTATTCTCATTATCATACTTGTTGGAAAGTATAAGGTTCATCATGTTTATGTAGATGATAGGGTAGCAACTAATGTGGTACCATATACCATTGTTGAGAAATTAGGCTTAACCAAAAACATCTAAGAAACCTCTACCTCTTCACTCAAGGCATTCAATGGGTCATGATTAGTAGTTCAAGGTTCTATCTCTTTGGATTTTGTAGCAAGGGAACAATTTCCCACATCTGCAAACTTTCTAGTGGTCGAAGAAATACTTGGGTTAACTTAATCTTAGGAAAGCCATGGTTGGAAAAGCTTCAGGTAGTCTTATCTCCTATACATCATGAGATTCACTTGTCATATGAGGGTGTTGAAATTGTAATTCATAGAGACAATGTATCTCTACTATTGGTTAACAACATTAACATCAAACAAGGTTTGAAAGTGGAGTTTTAAGATGAAAACCCCAACACATGGGTTGGGGCCAAAAAAAACACTAAAAATAATAACAACAAGAATCTATCCAACTCCACAACATGACATGACCAACAAGAACATCTATAGCTTACCATATCAAGCAAGAGGAACGATGAGCATAAAGTCACACAAAAATGGTTTCTTAATATATCAAAGTTCAAGTGACAAATCACAATCAACATCATGTCCTTTCCTTTATTACTTATTATTTTTCTATTTTTTACTATTATACCATGCCTCAATGTTTATTTTATTCCTATATTTTCTTTCAAGATTATCTCATGCTTGCTAGAAAATTAACATAGCCCACTAAGACCTAAAATCGACAAGACAACGACCTACCCTAAAACTAGAAAAATATGGCATGCTAAGGCGTAAAACTAACAACACAATGGCTTGTTAGGGCCTAAAACTGGTGAATATAATAGCTTCTACATTTTGCCTCTATACTGACATTTTTTCTGGTTTACCTGATAACATCATCTACAAGTTTTACTTACATGCTTATACCTTGCTTTATAATTATCATTACATCATGTTTTATTTACCAATTTCACTATATAGCCTTGTTGCATTTACCACTTGTGTTCACATAAAAATGTAAAATATAGAAAAATATAGAACATGATGAAAACAGTTAAAAATCTATAGCCAAATGTTCATATCCATAGCCATAATTACACAATGTACCAAAAATAGATTATACACAGTCTTTAAAGTCATGAGTATAGCAACAAGCCAACTATCATAACATTTAAGAATGATAGCATATCCACATCATCGGCAACTAGTAGTAACTTCTTCTAAGGTAAAAGAAGAAGTAGAGTGAGATGCTTCCCATTCTTCTTGGACATGGCTCTATTTAATTTTAGTGTTTTCAATCATGTTGATAGCATTAATCATCTTAGACCTCTAATCAGGCACGTGTGAAACATAGTTGAGAGTAACTTGCAACATAGAGATCATCTCCTCCTTAATGTTAATGTACCTCATCAATTCAATATCAAAACCTCTACAATCCACTCTTCCTTGATGTTGAATCTCACCCATTTGGAAAAATCTACAAATTCCTCTTAAGAACAATGTTGCATTGTAGCTTGTCTAGTCAAAACCTCCAACAGCAACACACCAAAGCTATACACTTTATACTTTTGAGAAAGATTCTTGGTTTCACTCTTCTCTAGAGCCCTGTAACCAACATGCCCAACTAAGGCAACATATGAAGGTCCCAATAGAGGGCTATACTAAAATCAAATATGTGGGCATTTTCATTCTTGTCAAGAAGAATGCTTAAGGATTTGATGTTTCTATGAGGGATCTTCAAAAACCCATATTCTTCATGAATGAATACTAGGCCCCTAGCTACTCCCAAACTTATGCCTATCCTTGCCTTCTAGTCTAGTGGAGTGTTTCTTGGACCTTAGTTCCCATTGAGAAGTGAGTAGAGACTATCATTAGGGAGATAATCATAAACCAGAATCCTCTCATCCTTGATATAGTAGTAAGCCCTAAGCCTCACAATGTGGAGGTGCTTGAGCTTACTAATAAGCTCAATGTGCTACTCAAACATTTTCTTTCTAGAATGTCCAACATCCTTGAGCCTCTTCACTACAACAATTCATCCATCATCAAGAACAGCCTTGGAAGTAGTACCAAAGGAGCATTTGCCTAAGATTTCTACAAAGTTCTTGAGTAGATTCTCCAATTCAAACTAATTCTTCCTATTGAAGAATACCAACTTGCTCCTATCCACATCATGGAATTTTCTACCAAAAGCCTTTACATTATCTACATAGGCCTTGCTCATAGCACCATGATGATGGTTGATCTCTCTCAAGTACTTCCTCTAGTAATATGAAAAAAATAATGAAGTTATCAAAACTAGCACTATAGCATCACCTATGACAATGGTAATAATGGTGGGAGTGCTAAGGCCTTTGGATTTAGCCTTGGTGGAAGTAGACACCATAGAAGAGGAGGAGCTTGGATTTGTGCTAGGGTTTGAAGGAACCACAATATCTTATGGGTTACTCACATGTAGGCTATACACAAGAAAAGGAGCTTGTCCATACAACCCTACATTACACACAAAACTGGAAACATAAAGCTTCTGCATGGGCTTTTTGAAAATTTTCCAAGAAACTTCATTGTTGGAGACATTGAAATCACTTCAAAAGCTCAAATTAGGAGGCACATTCCCTAAGAGCATATTATTCTGTAGATGCAGAGTCCAAAGGTGTGTGAGATTCTAGAAGCCAGAAAGGATGGGCCCCCTAAGATCATTGCTAGAAAAGCCAACTCTCACCAGGCACCTTAGAGAGGCTATTCAAGAAGAAATCTGACTAAAGAAATCATTAGAAGATAGATACAAGAGCTTCAAATTCTAGCATTCTATGATGGCCTCAAGACTAGATTTTAGGTTATTGTTGTGCAGATTTAGGACCTTGAGTTGGTCCAAAGAGACCAAAGTTGAAATGGGTACTCTCAAATCATAGCTAAGGAAAGACAAGAAGAATACTTGGCCATTTTTGTAGGCCTATAAATCTTGGTTGCACAAAACCATGACTAACTAGATTAGCACAAGCAAGTAGTGGCATTGTGCCCTGCTACTTCCACCCCATCTCTCAGCATCACCATCTCTTGAAATTCCCACCTCAACCATGCTACTAAAACCCTCAACATTCATGTGCCACCAAAATCCTTCGTTGCACCTGCACACTTGGCCACTTACCACTTATCCATCCTTCACTTACTATTTCCACCACCTCTCTCATTACACTATTGTAGAAACCCTTGTAAGCCTACCATGTGCCACTATAGGCTATGTTGCTCCTCCTTGCATAATAAATAAAATAAAATAACAAACCCTCAATGCCACCATGCCCTACCACTAGTTGCTTGATTTCTACTGCCTACTATGTGATGCCCATGACAGCTTACTTTTCACCTGCCATTATGTGCTATTCTTGGTTCCATCACTATGTTCTTAACTAGCACGACCAAATTCTTCACCTCCTTCTACTTTGTGCATTATCTCTTTCCTTCCATGAAGATTAATTTAAAACATATGTAATCTTTCCCATTTTTACCAACTTTCTTTCTCTATTTTTGTTGAGGACATTCTAGTCTTATTCCATAATCTTAGGTAATTGGATGGGAACAAAATGGTAATTTTTTTTTCATCCAAGTTCCACATGTTGTGTAGCATGTGGTAGTGTGTGAACCAATAAAAATTACTATTTTAATTAACATGCTAAAAATTCAAGTTCCACATGTTGTGTAGCATGTGCTAGCATGTGGTACATAGAAATTACTATTTTGGTTCACACACTAAAAATCCAAGTCCCACACACTTTGTAGCATGTGGCATATGGAAAACTACTATTTTAACTCATACGCTACCAATATGCATAGCATGTGGTAGTATGTGAGGTAAAAAACTACTAATTTCCTTTTCCAAACTTACCCATATAATGCCTAGTGGACCCCTCAAAAACATGGAAATAAAAATAAAACCAAGCTTATTTTTTTTTCCATATGCTACATCTAAGAAAAGTGGTGAGAGGATTGACTAGATACACTAAACCTAGACATGAAACTAACCATGGCCTCTACACACTAGAAAATAGGAATTTTTGGCTTTTCTAAATTAGTTTATCCATGAAACTCCATTATTTTAATAATTTATACCTACTTTTTTCTAATTTTGATAATTTGTAGCTTGTTTTATTATATTTTTGCCTATCTTAAATACAAAATGATTTTAAAAATATTAAATTTGATTAATTAATACTATTTTGACCTTATTGTTTACCATATTTTATTTTGTTTTAACCTTATTTTTACTTTGTTTTACCTTGTTTCTACTTTTCTTTTACTTCATTTTACCTTGTTTTGACCATGTTTTAACCTTCTTTAGCCATATTTTACTTTGTTATTACCTTATTTTACCTTGTTTTGCCTAATTTAACCTTACTTTGCTTTATAGTGATCCTACCTTGCCTTGTTTAGCCTTATTTTACTTTGTTTTGACATTATTTAGCCATACTTTTCTTTGTCATTACAATAATTTGCATTATTTTAACATTTTTTATTAGTTTTATAATGCAAATACCACTTGATGTGCTTATGTTGACATGCAAGATTACACTATGGAGATGAGGAAATAATTCAACTAGCCTTTAAGCCCAAGTAGATCCTTATGGTAATGTTGCTCAACCAAGTTACCCCTGAATGCCTAAACTAATAGCCTAAAATCCTTTAACCATATAGCCTTAATGCTTTATAATTTCCTAACTATTGTTGACCTCGATACCCAACACACCACAAAAGAGTCCTTGATCAAATCCCATGATGGGGAGGAGAAAACTCTAAAACTAGGTTTCTTGCTAAAATCGAGCTTGCTCAAGACATCATCAAAACCCCTACAAGGTAACACTAGAACCTTCACATGGCCTTAATTACATCTAACATTAACATTTTTACTTTTAGTGTTATTGGCCTTTGTTTACAAGTTTGAATGAGCACAAATGATGTTCATAACTTTTGTGATCTATAATAAGCGAGCTTTCACAACCTCTTGCCTCTCTCTTTTTTAGCCTCTTTGAAACACTGTAAATAGAGTATGAATCTACACTGCAAGACATAGAATTCACATGTTCTACCAATTATTACCAATGATGGCCTCTATACATTTGTTTCCTCATGCAACCTTTTGTAAACACATGTACTCTTTAACTCGTTTAGATATTCTCTTAGAGTTGTGCTTGCAGGATGAGCTCAAAGTTATTGCAAAGGTATGATCCATTGCAAAAGGTAAGTCACCATGTGACTCTAGTATGCAACATTCAATTAGCTTATTCGTCCTTGTCAATAGTACTTACCTCACATCATCTCAATTATCCCTCCTAAGCCATAACCTCGTAGCCAAATCATAGCCTTTCTTACCTTACTGGCAATGAAAACTTATGTTTGACATTCATGCACCGTGGAAATGTGACATTTCCTTTCATGTGGTCTACCAACTAATTTTGCTAATGCAACACATCTCATTCAATGAGAAAACAAAAATTTCAACCTTGACAATGAAACACAATGAAGGTTTCACTCTTAAAAAAGGGAGAAACTACCAAGAAAGAAAAAAGACCAATGTAGCCTCAAGTTAAGCAAGTCCACAACTCTCTTTAAAAGAGAGAGAGAGAGAAGATCCAAGTGACCAAAGAAGCCTATTACCAAATGCTAGTTCTTCCAAACATCATTGAGTAATCAGTTGTTCCTAATGTAAAGCATGAAGACCATCCCAAATTAGTAAGCATGACATCATTGTATCATAGACTTGATGTTGATATTTGAAATTTGTTATTAGCCCATGTGACCATTCAAATAGACAAAGTAACCATCCTTTCATAGCCAAATGCAGCCATTGTCTCATCCCAAACTCTTCATATCATATCATGATCTTATGTCACCCTCATAAGCACTTCTTAGCATGATTCAACAACTAAAGAATAAATTATATAGAGGTAGTATTGGTGATGAACACATGGTGGTGCTTCGCATTATTTGTCGATGTCTCTTGGGTTAATCCTTAAAACATTAACAAAGACGGACCAATGAAACACCTCAAGGAAAAATTCATGTTGCAATGTAAAAGCCAAACCTATTATTGTAATTTGGTGGAAATATAAAGGTAGAAATAATGGCCTTGTTTTCCCTAGAAAATCCTACATTATGGCCTTATATTGATAGTTTCAAATAGTTTTTTTAATGTAAAAAAAATGAGATTTGCAATTCACATGCTGCAAATTCCATTCATCCTAGCCTATGAAGGTAAACAATGCTTCATAGGTTGTAAATTCTATGTATGCCAGCTTGTTGAGGTTGAAGAATGCTCCACAAGCTGTAAAATTCTATGTATGCTAGCTTATGGGGGCTAAAAATACTTCACAAGCGATAAAGACTGACATTTTTTACCTCACATGCTGTAGATTTTAATTCCACACAATGTGTAGTGTGTGGAGGGCAACATCTGGAAGTTGGGTTTTGACTTCACACACTAAACATTACAGTTCCACACATTGTACAACATGTGGAAGTAGTGTGTAGCACTTAGGCTTTCAACCCACATGATGTGCTTTGACCAAAAAACCATTTTTAATGCACAAAAACTTTAACAGATGCTAGCATAGCAAATTTGCAGCTGATAAATGTTAGATTTGAATCCATTTTTCGAACCTTTTAAGAAATGTTGCAACAAATCACTTAGCATGAATCAATAGAGCTTTGCAACATATTTTGGTAGTCTTTTTCTAGCATCAAGAGCACTGATTCTGAGAGCAAGACTTAGAGTAGGAAGTTGTGACATTGTAGATTAAATTGGGAAACCAATTTAGAACTTTGTACAAAACACACTCTATAAATTTGTACCTGATCCATCAAGCACATTTATTTCTCAAGCTTTGAAAGCCTTTATCTATACTCCTTCTGAAACTCATTCTTGCATTCATTAATTTATTACATCTAATATAAGAGTTGCAGTCATTTTTGTTTGGCTACATTATTCTCTTATTTTCTTGTCCTCAAATTTCTGTTGTATCTCCATTTCATCCATTTTATCATAGTTTCTCCTTGTTTTTACATTAATCGGTAACAAATTTTTAAGTCCCTGACTGTTCAAAGTGTGTTTTAGATCCTTTTCAAGGCCTACAAATCCATGAGTTAAACTTTTTTTTGCAAAATCTTTCAACTGTCCAACACTAAAATTTTTCTTCATTACAATAGCCACCAATAAGACTGATATCAAAACTACCATGATCCCATCATTAGCTTATCGTATCTTGTGCTACCTAGAATAAACTACAACCATGATGCATAGCAATCATGACTTAATTTCTTATGTTCTTTTTTGAAAACCAACCCTAAAGCATCACAACTACAACTCATGCACCTAAACAAAATTAACAAAACCCTCTTGTCATAAGGATGATTTGACTCATACTTCCTAAAATCCCCACCATGACCTATCACTCAATCACATTTGTAATAAGAAAAATAATACCATAATAATAGTGAAACTTGTAATAGATCTAGATCAAATGTAAATCACATAGGTAAATATCAACAAGTCTCAAACTACTCTAGAGATTAGCAATGATAACCTTGTAATCCTAGAGTATACCCAAATAGTCTCAATATGCTAAATCACATAACAATCTATTACCAATAAGGCAACCAAGAAAATGGTAATAAGGCACATACTGAGTTTCAAAAATTTAATCCACATTTTAATCCTACTTAAACCATTCAGTAAAGTTCATGAATATACATACAAATTCAAAACTATAAAATAGGAGATAAGTAAAGACACCTAGCAAATTTGATGAATCTGTTATAACTTGGGAAAATCAAAGCCAAGAAATCAAAATGCTTCTAATGATGTCATAGATCCTCCAAGATCCAAACCAAATCTCTCAAACTACAACCTATCCAACACTAGCTCCTAATATTCCAAAAATCACATAAATTAGTTTAAAAAGGAGAATGAATAATTAGGAGAAATCAAAGAGAACCAAGATGCACATGAATGTAATTAGAAATGTAGAAAATTAAAAATTTTCATGTTTTAAGTATATATAAAATCAATATAAAGTTACCTTTATTTTGGTTTATATTTTCACATTTCTCTCCCTTAATTTTGTCATTCCAACTAATACCAAGGAACTCACACTGCATAACCCACTCATTAAACTTCTAAAAAATAGCAATTAATCCTATAAATATCATTTCTCATCTACAACATAACCATAAAATTATGCATGCATCATAGGATAATCATCATGGCATCATAACATGATCTAACTCACAACCCTATCATTACATCATCTCATAATATACATAATACCATCACCATGTCCATGTATCATAAATATCATGGTCATAAAAGCACAATCACATTTAGTTCATGATCATACCTATCGATGTTTAGTCTTTTTCCACACCCTCATACCCTACCAACCACAAACACCATACTACATATCCAACAAGTTTAATGTGCATCATTATAGTAAATTATAATCATAAGCATGATATCATAAGATCTCAAAAAACATATCATCATACTATCATCACTAACTATACATCCTCATGACTCTTAATCAAGTCTAAATGCATATACAAAAATGTAACATAATATTGTTGGATCCTATGATCATTCTTCCTTTCTCTAGAATATTCTTCCCAAAATATTTTTAAATACCTAACCATTATGTTTGTCTCTATCTCTCATGTGGCCTTCCAAGTACCATGTCTATCCCAAAATACCTTCACCATAGGTACCATCTTTTAAGGATAAGGTATTATGTCATTAAAATCAACATTCTAAAATAATGTCTATATGTAAAGATACCAAGAATTATTATATATACTACCATAATGTTTGTATAAGTTAACATCATTAGTTAAAGTTCATTAACATTCTCATTATTATTTATGTTTAACATTTGTTTATAACTATTCATCATGTCTTTTCTAATGATCAACATGATGATTCTCTCAAACCTATATATTCTTTGGTCTCTTGTTCATACAATAATGATGAAGCATCATGGTTGGCTATGTTGATAGGATGTTGTCAACATAACCCCATCGTTGGGATCCCATCGACATGATCCCATCGACGCAAGGCATGACCCATTGATGTGTACCCATCAATGGGGCCCACTATTTTTGCCTATAAATGTGCATCTTCAGTCACATTTATGGCATCAAGTCTCATAGTTGTAGCAAAGCTCTTGTAGTTTTATCATTCAAAAGTTAGAATATTTTCTAAGTGCCCACAACAAGAGTCAAAGAGTGTATATATATTTATTCAAGCACTATTGTACCTGAGCACTATAGTGTATGTAGCAATAAAGACAAGCTTTCTAATAAACATTATAGCACTTAGACTAGATTAATTATTTCCTTTATGCATTTAATATTTAAGAAATTTCCTTTAATGTTTTAAGTAATTAATTAATTAATATAGGCTAAATAAAAATTAATTAAAACACATAAGTATGCCTACTTTGAGCATATGTGTAACACTTAATAATCACAGTAATGCTTAATGTTTGGTAACCCATGTGGACCTTTTGGTTTTGGTATGTCAAAAAATTAAAAAAATGGAAAACAAGTTTGTTTCTATGTGTGTGTAGTTGTTATGCATGCAAGAAAAGAACTTGGATTGAGCAAAGCTATGCATAAGGAACGATACATTCAACATGTAAGAGAAAGTGAAGAAAGGCATCTCTCGGAAGCAACAAACATCTTGGTAGATTTGTAATGAACTCAAAGAAAATTTAGAAATACATCTTCAAAAATAATAAGACATCTTTCCCCAACCAAAGATTTCTTTCATGAGGCAAAGGCATCCTTACAGAATGTAAACCAAATGCAAAAAGATGTCTTCCATTAAGCAAAGATGTCTTGCAAGATGGAGACTTCAGAAAGATGTCTTTTAGGAAACAAAGACATCTTCCCATATTTGAGGCCAAATTTAGAGAGACATCTCAAGCATGAGAAAGACATCTCCCACTATCATTAGTGACTGTTAGCTATCCATTTTGCAAGTTTTGAGAAGGATGTAGCAACATGTCAGCTATAAGAAAACTTCATGTGCATTAGGAAATGTGCAAGCATTATTATATTCATTGTACAATCATTTGTAGTCATCAAATTCTCTATTGCTCTTTATTATCTAATCATTCTAGCTTTATAAAGTGTGATGTACCTAACTATGCAAGGATCAACAAATTGAGTTGCAATCATTCCATATAATTCTTATTCTTGTTGCCCTGTGGGTTGAGTTCCTTGAGCTTGGTAGGATCCTGTGGGATTGAGTTGTTGGTGCTACAATACAAGACTCTGGTGTGGAGATTAAATATTATAAAGATTTTGGAAGCCTTGAAACCACATTTCCAGGCATGACAAGACGTTACAAGGTTGAATGATTGGTGCTATAGTACAACACTCTACAACAAGGCTGGACAACTATACAAGGTGTGAACCCTTCAACCACATTTTAAGAGCAACAAAGTTCACATTTTTTCTTGTGATCTACCCTTTGAGTGTGGAGCACCCAAGTTGGGAAACCATGTAAATTTGTGTGTGTGCTTTGTTAGTTTAAGTTTTTTTCTTTGGGAACTTATTCATCCCCCC
>MNCI01011849.1:3643-25176 GCA_015680685.1 Gnetum montanum | reverse complement strand
ATAAAAATGATAAAAAACATATGCTTCAATTATACTTAACCATACCCTTGTACTCACAAGTGTAACTAGGAAGACAACGATTACAACAGTTGATTCTGTAAAACTTGTGGCTTTAGTATGTCAAAACATTAAGAAAAATGGAAAATAAGTTTGTTTCTATGTGTGTGTAGCTTTTTTTTTTTTCTTGACAAGAACTTGGATTAAGCATTGTTGCAAACAAGGAATGATGCATTCATCATGCAAGAGAAAGAAAACAAAAAAATCTCTAGGAAGCAAAAAATGTCTTGGTAGATTTGGGATGAACTCAGAGAAAATTTAGAAAGACATCTTTACAAATAGCAAGATGTCTTTCCCTAGCCAAAGACATCTTTCATGAGGCAAAGACATCTTAACAAAATGCAAATCAAATATAGAAAGACATCTTCCATGAAGCAAAGATGTCTTCCAAAGTAGAGACTTAAAAAATAAGTCTTTTCAAATTTGAAGGCAAATTCATAAAGATGTCTCATGCATAAGAAAGACACCTCCCACAACTGTTAATGAATTTTAGGTAGTCATTACATGAGTCTTGAGAAGTATTTAGAAACACAGCAGCTATAAGAAGACCTCATGTTCATTGGTAAATGTGCAAGCTTTATTGTATTTAATGTACAATCATTTGTAATCATTGAATTCTTTGTTGCTCCACATTGTCTAATCATTTTTGCTTTGTAAAGTGTGTTGTACCTAACTGCGCAAGGATCAACAAATTGAGTTGCAATCATTTCTTATATTTTTGGTTCTTATTACCCCAAGGGATTGAGTTCCTTGAGCTTGTTAGGATCTTACGAGATTGAGTTGTTCATGCTATGGTACAACACTTCAATATGGAGCTCAAGATTGTAAAGGCTGTGGAAGCCTTGAAACTACATTTCCAAGCCTAATGGGCCCTCGCAAGGTTGAGTGATTGGTGCTATGATACAACACTTTGAAGCAGGGCTTAACAATTATACAAGGTGTTTATCCTTCAACCATAATTTGAGAGCAATAAACTCCATGGGTGTGCTTTGGGAAACCACATAAATTTGTGTGTGTGTGCTTTCTTTGTTTAAGTTTTGATTTAGGGAACTTTTTATCCCCCTCCTTCTAAGTTCAACAATCCACAAGTGGCATTAGAGCCTAGTACTCTTTGTTTCATCTTACACAACTCATGTTCAATGAATTCGACTTCACCTATTAGAAAGCTAGAATCTAAAGGTTCTTTGAATCCATGTAGTTTGAAGTTTGGGAGTTAATCTTGGAAGACTACACTCCACCCATTGACGATACCACTAGCATCATCAAGACTTGCAACAAATGATCATAAGAAGAAAAGGATAAGTTCATGTTTGATTCACAAGTGAAAAATTATTTATATTATGCTTTGAATAAATTTGAATTTAATAGGGTAGTAGGATGTAAAATGACCAAAGAAATTTGAAAAAATTTAGAAGCTACCTATGAAGGAAGCTCTATTATTAAACAATTGAAATTGTTAGTTCTACCAAGTGAATATGATAAACTCAAAATGCATGAAGGTAAGAAAATCAAGGATTATTTATGATCTTGTTGTAGCCATTAGAGGAACATGGAAAGACTTGCTTGAAAGTGACATCATCATCAAAATGATCAAAACTCTATAACCAAAGTTCAGGCCTAAGGTCATAGCAATGGAGGAAATCAAATTTTGATGAGAAGGAGAATCTCAACTCTCCTTCTCATCTAAAGGAACCATCAAAGAACAAGGACTCTACATCAAGGGAAGCTTCTATCCAAAATAAAAATCCTCAAAGGTTTAGTCCTCCTAGTTATCTTTCCAATAGGAGAATTCGATGTTATTATTGTAACAAGATTGAGCATAAACAAAGGAAGTGCAATCTAAAGCTTTATGATATAAGTACATGGACATATCACAAGACTCCTTGATTTTATCAAAGTGCATTGAGAAAGGGTTTTATGAAAGATCATAAAGAAGACTGGAAGTCAACCTAAAGGACCAAGGTTGTCAAAAAGGAATGGAGAATTAAATAAGACAAAGGGCATCAGGACACTTTCCTTAACAAATTTGTAAGAGGAAGTCATGAATTGGACATTGGGGAAGTTCAGTCCAAAGGAGATTCCTCAAAAGAGGAAACATATTCCTTAGCTCTTTAGACACTATCATCTTCTAATACATGATAGGTAGGTAGAGGTAATTTTTTCTCTTCATTTTCAAGGTTTAATTAAGACTATAAATCAAGGCTAGCCTTCCAAAACCTCATTTTGATTTTTGAAGAAGATGTCTTTCCACAGTGAAAGATGTCTCTACCAAGACAACTTTAACAAAAAAAAGACATCTCTCTGGTTTTTTTTTTTTTGTTGTGGGAAAGATGTATTTGATGAACGAAAGACATCTCCTGAAAGTTTACATCAAAAAAGATGTCTTTCTATCAAAGACGATATCTTGTTTTTTGTCAAAACCCTCGTTTACCTACAATAATAAAAGACAAAACCACCATTCTTATCGTATTCTTCCATAGAGATCCCACAAAGATTACTAAGGCTCCACCATTCATAGTAATTTTGTTAGAGATGGCCCACAAGAAGGTTGGTACATCTAGAAATCCTTCAAAGAAACAAGCATGAGGAAGTTATAATAGTGTACTGTCCTCATACACTCCTCAGTCTCATAGTTAAAATGCTCAGCATAGGTTTGAAATGATAAGAACTACTACTATTGTTTCTAATCATTCTCTTAATTTTCCTTTACATGGACAACAAACTCTATTGGATTATTCTAAGCTTTTGAACTAGACTACATTCATTTCCATGAATTTTCTTATATGCTATTGTGGTGGCTTTTACATCCACTATTGGTGGGATTGTTGTTGAAGTATCTCCTCAAATTGTTAATGCACTTCTGGGTATTTCCAGTCCTGCTGTCTTCCAAGTTACTATAGAGTCTATGCATGACATTTACATAAATGGTATTATGCCCGTAGCTCATGATGAATTCTGTGATGTATTGTTTGGGAGAGATATGTCTTTTGATTGGGGTCATACTAAGTGGAGCAAGATTACTCTAGATGCCTCCACCTTGTCACTTATTGGTAAAGGGAGGTAGTTACAATTATCTACTACCAACCTAAGGTTGTATACTATATCGTTTTCTTACAAGGTTGCCATTGGATCTAGGGCACACTCTTTGCATAGACATTCTGAGCCTCTATGCTAGGGTGAGAATCCTTGGGCACCCTTACCTCATCAACATGTTGATCCATGAGAAGGATGTACCCATTCTGGAGTTGCCTTTGTTTAAAGGCAAGAAAAGTCTTGGTGAGTACTTAGAGAAGAAAAGTTCTTCTCACACAGTAGTAACAAGACCTTGCACCCGATCACCAAAATAAACGAAGATAAAAATCATCTAGAACTTAGATTACTTCCTCTTTGAAGAGGCTATTTAGATCCATTGTCGAGGCCATTGGGAAGCTTGGGAAGAACCTCTCTGACTTGTATAAGAGCTTACATGAGGATGGGATTTCTCCTTCCTTTGATGGGTAGGTATTTAAGGAGGTCACTACTCCTCCCATATCTAACAATGAAAATGATATCCCTATTCCTCCATGCCATTCTTTAGCAACAAGCCCCTCACACACATACAACTCAAGGATGGAGTCAAATTCTGAACCAGAGGCACCCTAGTTGGTGTTCAGGGAAAGCACCATGCTTCCATGTAGTAGCTAGAGCACCATATTCCAGTTCCTCCTACTTTTACTACTCCATCTCATGTTGATGCTCCTAGCTCTTTTGAGTAACAAGTTATGAAGAGCATTTTGGGACCACGTCCCAATGGATTTCATTTTAGTAGCTGCTAACTCCACTAACTTCCTCTCAATTTTGACTGAAGCTTTATGCTTAGAGGACTCCAGTGTAGTGAGTTGAGTCCTCATATGTTCACACTCAAAAATCTAGCCATCCTAGCACCAACAATGATGATGATGCGGAGGAGACTTATCATCCATCTCGAGTAGCAGTAGACCTTGAATTTGAGGATGATACCGAGGTTTGTGATTAAGACCTTGGGAGCATGTTTGTTCTCTCCTATTTGTGATCAAAAAGGATGAAACATTTTATGTCTCTCATGTTTGTGATTTTGGGATTTTGCACATATGTAATTAATCTAAGGATAGTGTCCTTTGAGATGCTTCTGGACAATTTGATGTAAAACATTTTGCAAATGGTTATGAATAGATGGTTTGTTTTCTGATAATCTCTAAGTGGTTTATTGATTTTTATTTCACCTTATTTTTTACTTGTCTTATGTCCTATTGATCCTCCATGCTTATCCTAATCCCTAGCTACCATAGAACTTTATGTCTTTATGCTTTTCTTAGAATATTTTTTATGATAATTGTGTATATATTGAGATGTATCTACAAGTTTGACCTCTTTGGTTATGATCAAAAATGGGGAGAAGTATTATGTAAGGCGAACCCATTTTCTTAAGTTTTGACCATTAGCAAAAAGGGGGAGATTGTGGACCTTTTGATTTTGGTATGTCAAAACATTAAGAAAATGGAAAACAAGTTTGTTTATGTGTGTGTGTATAGTTGTTGTTCTTGCAGAACAAGAACTTGGATTGAGCACGATTGTAGACAAGGGACAATGCATTCATCATGTAGGAGAAAGTAAAGAAAAACATCTTTGGGAAGTAGAAGATGTCTTAGCAAATTTGGGATGAACTTAGAGAAAATTTGGAAAGATGCCTTCAAAAATAAGAAAATGTCTTTCCCCAACCAAAGAAATCTTTCATAAGGAAAATACGCCTCTATAAAATGTAGAGAAAATACAAAAAGACATCTTCCATGGAGCAAAGACATCTTCCAAAGTTGAGACTTTAGAAAGATGTCTTTTAAGAAACAAATACATCTTTCTAGATTTGAAGGTAAATTTACAAAGACATCTCATGCACAAGAAAGACGTCTCCCATGACCATTAGTGATTGTTAACTACCCATTGCATGAGTTTTGATAAGGATTTACAAACACAATAGCTATAAGAAGACTTCATGTGCATTAGAAAATGTGCAAGCATTATTGTACTCATTGTACAATCATTTGTAATCATTCAATTCTCTATTTCTCCTCATTATCTAATCATTTTGGGTTTGTAGAGTGTATTGTACCTAACTGTGCAAGGATCAACAAATTAAGTTATAATCATTCCTTGTATTTCTTGTTCTTATTGTCCTGAGGGGTTGAGGTCCTTGAGCTTGTCAAGATCCTACAGGATTGAGTTGTTGGTATTGTGGTACAAAACTCTGATGTGGATGTTAAGATTGTAAAGGTTATGGAAGCCTTGAAACCACATTTCCAGTCCTAACAAGACCTTGCAAGGTTGAGTGATTGGTGCTGCGGTAGAACACTCTAGAGTGGGCCTGGATGATTGTATAGGGTGTGGATCCTTCAACCACACTTTGAGAGCAATAAAGTTTGGATGTGTGCTTGCAATCTACCCTCTGAGTGTGGAGTACCCAAGTTGGAGAACCATGTAAATTTGTGTGTGTATGCTTTGTTTGTTTAAGTTTTGATTTGGGGAACTTATTCATCCTCCCTCTTCTAAGTTCAACGATCCACAGATTTACCTCCTAGAACTAGTGTACTTAGAAGGCTAGAAGTCCTTGGAATTTGACCAAATCATGCATAATGCTTATGATTCATATGGTTTGACGTAGGGTCTACTCACCACTCATCATTGGCACCGTTGTTGAGGACTTGTAGTTTGCTACATGCACTCATTAGGACTTAGTGGAAATTATTTAAAATCGTTGGCACAAATCCTAAAGTTGTAATCATTTGAGTAATAATAATTATTATAATTAAAGCACACTATTATTTTTCTTTTAAGTGAAAATGTCCTCTTTTCATAGGCATGATGAATCAAAATGACTAATGCCCCAAGAATTCATTGTAGTGTATACTCATCCAAATGAGTTTGTGCCTGATTTCACCTTCATCCTATACCAGTATGAACAACTACAGTGGAGAGACATGGAGGGCAACATTATGTTGCCATCCCACCAATCTATTCCTGAGATGCTTCTCCAAACTCTTTAGAGGTTAGGCATCTAGGATCTTCATGAAGAATGTGTTGTATAGGACCATGACTATCAAGACTACCACCATCCCACTAAAATACAATGCAGAAGAGATCAACACAAGGAGAAGCACCATGAAACTACAAAGGAGAAATAATTCACTAACTCCTTGTTCTTGCTAAATCAAAAATACAATGAGGATCCTCCCTCTAGGAATTTTCAACATGAAAATTCTCCACTCCTTGACTCTAGTGAAAGGGGCTTGAACCTGAACTTAGAATCCACTATCAACAATCATGGTTCAAGAAAAAGTAGGAGTCAAGGTAGGGACTCAGGCAAGCATCATGATGATGCTAAATCTAATTATCATAGCCATGACAAGTAGAGAGGAGGTGGCATACACCATGGTGGTGGCAGTCCTCCTTCCTCTTCATCCTCCTCATCTACCTCTTCTTCTTCCTCCTCTAAATCTAACCAAACCCACAAAGGATGAAACCTTGATGGAGATGAATGACAAGATAACAATAATTATAGAACCTGCCATAAATTAAGGGGTAGTAGATGACATCATAGGTGTCATCAAAATCTAGATTATGATGAACCTTTTCTTGCAACTTGAAGCATACTAAACATCACAAAGGTAGTATGAATTCCAACCAAGCATGTAAAAGATAGTAGAATCAAGAGGTTGGATATGGACAATATCCCCATATTTGAGGGGGTATAACTTAGATTCATAGATACATCATCAAGCCTTTCATGATGCCTATGCTCTGCATAACATCAAAAACAACTAGCAAACTTAAGCTGTTTCCTAGGATACTCACAAAAGAAGCAAAAGTTGGTATTGCTCCTTGGAGCTAGAATTAATTCATAGATGGAGTATGATGCTTGAGCTATTTAATGACAAATATCAGATGTACTCTAGAGTGGCCAACTTAAGAAAAAAAGTCCAAGGCTGGTGACAAGGAAAACATGAACCCTTGGATGCAGCCATGGACAAGTATTATTTCCTTTTGCACAAATGTCTTAGCCATGGTTATTCTCAACGAGGGCAACTTTGTCATATCATAGATGAGCTTCAATCAAAAATAAGAAGAACTCTTGAGATCCATGCTCAAGGAAGACTATTAAAACTTAAATCCCATAGATCTAAAGACTAATTGAGTAGGTTGCAAAAGAAGAAGAAGAATTAGGAAATGGAAAAGTACTAAAGAATATAACTGGGATCCTTCCATTAGAAGAAGGGAGGTCCAATTTTGTGACAATGAGTAGAAGGCACCACTTGATGAAGTGGTGCAACAAAAAACCTTACTAATTCAAAAAACAAATTTCACAATTTCATCCAAAGTGGACAAAATGTAAGAATTTTTGATGAAAAATTCCAAACTACTTTAAAAATTGTACAAGAATCCAAAGAGCAAGGTAGTAATCATGATTGCAAGAGAAGAAAGGAACCTAAACATGCCTACCAAAGAGGTAAGGTTAAAGCTATACCAGTAGAAGAGGTTATGGAGTTAGAATCAGATGATGATGGTGGATGTGACATCTACCAATATGAAAATCCTAAGGGATTGCCCTATTATGTCACACTTGCAGGAGTTTAGGATGTACACTTTAAATTCTAGGCTAATAAAAAGATAAGAACCTAGAAGATTATCTTATCCTCAAGGCAATCCCAGGAAGTTTCACCAACAAAAGGCTTATTATCCAAGTGGAGCTCCACTACAACCCTATGAGTAGTATCATCAATCGCTCTATCCATGCAAGGCCAAATTCCCATGCAACCATAGCAACATAACACTACCATGGTCATTAACTTACAACTAGTTCCTCATCCAAGTGGTTCAAAAACCAAATTCCATAAACAGCCATTCTTCCAAACCAATAGCCATACAAATCCCTCACCAACTCATGTGGCTGGTCGCCTTGTGTCTCCTTCATCCTTTGCATCTATTCCTTTTGAGAACCCTTTAAACCAAATGCAAGATCGACATAGTCATGTTAATCCATATTGTATCCAATTGGCTCAAGGCTAGCAACCTTCCCAACAAAAGAGCTAATCCTAGAAGTCCCCTCATCTACTTGTAGATCACTAGGAATGAGACATGCAAGGTTGGCTCTTCTTGATTTAGGTTCTGGTGTCAATCTAATTGTTCACAAAATTTACAAATCCAAGAACCTACCTATTCTCAAGAAAAGAAACATTCATTTAAAATTGGCATATTAGTCTAATCACTATTTCCTTGAAACTGGTGGAGGGCATTGTGACTACTATTTATGGGTGGTCCTATCATACTAATTTCCTGGTGATCAAGGTTGACAACTACAAGGGGTACTTTCCAATCATTATGGAAAGGGCTTGGTTGAGCATTGTTGATATGCAAATGGGCATTAGAGATCTTTCCCTAGAAATTTGCAAGGAAAATACTTTTACAAATATTACAAAGAAGAGAGTTCCATTGATCGCATACAGCGATACAGGGTGTAACTATGTGTAGAAATTATGATCTATCAAAAGCACATCAATCAAAGCATGCAAATAGTGTGAAAATGAATCTAAAATCCAAAAGTTCCTATACACAGTAGTCACAAAATAGGAAGGCAACACATTTTGCATTGAACCAACTAAGAGCCTAACATGTGCGTATGTTGAAGGCATGGATGAACTAGAGCAAGTTCATCATAAACTCTCTAATGATGAACTTGATGATACTTATTAGAAAGAGTTGGAGAAGTTTTAAACAAGAGCCCTTAGAGTTGAAAACTCTATCTGTTAGCATGAAGTATGCATTTCTAAAAAATGACAAGTTAGGGATAATCAATGTTAGCCTTAATCCTAAACAAAAAGAGAAGTTGCTGAATGTGGTTAATAAATGGCCAATAGCCTTTGCTTGGTCATATCCTAAACTCACTGGGATTGATCCTAGGATATGCTAGCATCACATCTATACTGATCCTTCCATCAAGCCAAAGTAGTAGCTAAACCCCAAATTGAAGCAAATCATCAAAGAGGAAAATTGAATAACTCTTCAAGGTAAGGTTCATCTATCCAATTGCAAATAGCGAGTGTAGTAGTCCACTTGTGATTGTGACAAAGAAAGATAGAAAGTAAAGGGTGTGTATTAATTTTAGGTTTTTGAACATGGTGACATTCAAAGATCATTTTTGGTTGTCATTTGTGCACCAAGTGTTGGACACTATTTCCAAGAATTATTTTTATAGCTTTATAGATTATTATAGTGGCTATAACCAAATCCAAATTACACCAAAGGATCAAGCCAAAATTATATTAACAAATCCCTAGGGAACTTTTGCATATTGAAAGATGTCATTTGGTTTGTGCAATGCCCCTACAATTTTTCAACACCTCATCTTGAGAATTTTTAGTAGCAAATTGGTAGTGGGGTGGAAGTCTTCATGGATGACTTCTCCACGTATGATGCTACATTTGAGCCAGCCCTAGACCACCTTGAGCAACTACTTCAAATATGTGTTGAGACTAATCTTTGGCTCAATTGGCAAAAGAGCCATCTAATGATCCAAGAGGGCATTGTGTTGGGGTATAGAATCTAACAAGCAAGGATTGAGATGGAATTTAAAAAGATTAGGGTCATCCAAGGAGTAACCCATCAAATAGAAATCATCAAAGATGTCCAGTCTTTCCTTGGACACACTGGCTACTACCAAAAATTCATAGAGAATTTCTCTAAGATCACTAAACCATTGGTCAAGCTCACAAAGAAAGCTACCCCGTTCATATGGACTAAGGAAAGTAAAAAATGCATTCCAATAACTCAAGGAAAAGATCATAGAAACTCCAATTCTATAAGTACTTAACTGGTTCCATCCATTTCACATCATGACAAATGCATTAAACTATGCCTTGGGAGCTGTGCTTATGTAGTTGGAGGATTAGAAACGTCCTTATTACATCCACTACACAAGCCAAAGCATTATGGGTGCATAGCTTAACTACATCGCAACTATAAAAAGAGCTCATGGCAATGGTGTATGCCTTCAAGAAATTCAAGCACTGTGTGGTTGGGTACAAGGTGTTTATGCACACTGACCACAGTGTCATTCGCTTCTTGATCAATAAGTTGACAGTGAGCCCCCATGTCATACGATGGCTAGTGATCTTATAGAAGTTTAATCTTACAATGGTAAATCTAAAGGGAACTAAGAATATGGTCATTGACCACTTGTCATGGTTATGATGGGACAACAAAGAGGAGGAGAGCCCACTCTTTGATCAACTTATTGATGAACTCCTCTTTGTTGGCGCAATAAATGAACAAGTGTCTACAAAACTAAACTGATATGATGGCATCCTCACTTATCTTCTCACTTAGAAGATGCCACAAGACTTGCACCATCGAAAGAAACAACAATTTCTTCATTAGGTCAAATGCTTCATGGAAATTAACAGACACCTTTACATGGTGTGCGCCAATGACTTAGTTCATTGGTCTATCCCTAATACTGATCAACTTCATGTTCTCCAAGACCCTCATGAGGGTCCTTATGGGAGCCACTATGCAAGGAGATGCATGGCCATTAAGATCCTTATGGCAAAGTATTATTAGCCAACAATCTTCAAGGACATCCACCAATTCATCCACTCTTATGAACAATGTCAATGAGATGGTGGGATGACCACTTAAATGAAGGGACCTCAATAGTGGATTAAACCACTGAAACTCTTCAATATCTAGGGCATAAACTTCATGGGTCCCATCATGTCCATGTCAAATGGAAAGATCTACATAATAGTACTTATTGACTATTGTATCAAATGCGTAGAAGTAGCAACTATCACCGACTGTACAACTTCCATTGTTGCTTAGTTTGTACAACAAAAAATTGTAAATAGGTTTGGTATTCCACGTGCATTGATTTCTAATAATGGTATTCACTTTACAGGCATCACCTTTTGTAAGCTCATGTAATGCTTAGGGGTCAAACATAAACTAACAACATCCTACCACCACCAAGCCAATAGTTAAGTAGAGATTACCAATAGAGAGATCACAAAAATCCTAACAAGAATAGTTAGCAAATATAGGATATCTTGGAGCACAAAACTAAACGATGTCCTCTGGGCCTACCACTCAACATGGAAACTTCCTATAGGCTACTCTTCCTATAAGCCGATGTACAAGAAATTTTCAACCCTTCCAGTTCAATCCAAGCTTTGTATAGTTTCAAGTGCATGTGACCTTGATCTTGACCTTTGCCTAGCATATAATGAAAGGCAGATCAACCTTAATGTATTAGATGAGAATAGATTGGTGGCCTTGTCCTTGAATGAAGTGCATAAGGCATTCAATAAAAAACATCATAACCTTAGAATAAAGAAAGTAAAATTTCAACCTAGAAACAAGGTCCTTTACTAGAACCCCACACATGTACCTAAACGAACTAAGTTCCAAACATAATGGGAAGGGTCTTATGTCATTTATGAAACCTTTCCTTCTCAAGCCATGTTAATATACAACCTTGAGAGCCCAAACAAAAAGCAACTCATCAATACACAATAAGCTAAACCTTTCTATGAGCCCAAGCAAGCTAGTGTAGGAAATGCCTCCTCAGATGGATAACCTCACTTAATTTCTTGGATCTCCTCTTTTTTAACTTAGTTGTGGGGAGATCGCCATCTATGCTAACTAATTAAAGTGGCTCCTCAATTTTTGAACCTTTTTTGTTTTACACTTTCTTTATTTTTATACCTTTTTATTTTACACTTTGTTATTTTTTTTTCAATTTTTGTTTTACAACATCATTATTATGTTTTGACTTTCTTGAATATATTACAATTTCTTTTATATTTGACTTTATTTTTATCTAAATTTTTCTTATTGTTTTCTAATAAAAGTGCTTTACTACCAACAAGACATAGAGATGTTGTAGTTGTTTGCTAATGGTGGTTTATACTTAATGTTTTTTGATTGCTAATGTCTAGTTTCTATTTTTGAATTTTGATGACTAATGACTAAGACAAAGTTTCTTTTTCATAAAATAGGCAACAAGTCCATGTCATCCATTGATAAATCATAGTTTTCCAAGCCCTAATATCGAGTACACAATATCGTGACCTGGATACGATATTGTATACACGATATCGTGATTCCTGTGTTAGCCTATAAATACAGCACTCAGGCGCACAATTAACAAGTTTTGAAGTTAAGTTCTTTTGGAAATTTAGTTTTCAATTTTTAGTTTCTTTCTTTCAAGCTAGTTATTTCCAATGCATTCCTGCATTGTGACGTTTGTAATTGCACAGCACCTTTATTCGAGTGTGATGTACTTGGATACATGCATGACCAACAACATTCACTTAGATTAATTTTTGTTGTTTTAATTATTTAAGGCCTTCTTTAGTTAATATTTTAATTTATTATTATTTACTTTTTCCTTCATTAAGTAGAATGTGTATGCCTTAATCATGAGCATTTAAGTGCGAATACTTGGCACACCGAGCAATAATCCCATGAAGTCCAAGACATGTACGAATGGTTAAGGACGAATACCATCACCATAGGCTAATTTAGGTTTTTCTTCCATTATTAGTTTAATCAATTTACCTTTTATGTCATCAGGAGTAAATAGAATTAGGACAACATCATATGCCTCACTCTAGACTAAACCATACGTGACAATGCTACACTAGTCTAAGTGGGAAGACAGTGAACTACAATCAACGTATAACTGTCTAGGTGTCACAACTAGGTCATCCATGGAGTTTAACCAAATTGCATGTACACACTCATATTCGTATGGTTGAGCATAGGGATACCTCGCTGCTCATCATTGATGTTCTTGCCAAGGATGGTGCTAGTTATCTAGATTAGTTATATTACATAAGATCGTTGTAAAAGGGTATTAACGATATATCTTTCAAGAAGTATTCAAACATACACTCCAAATCGACAACAATGTCTCACTCACACGAAAATGATTAGCAACGGTATAGTGCACCTATTCATTGGAGAAGTGATGAAATATACAATGAAGGAGATTGGGGTGATCCACCTTATGAAGGGGTTTTTCATGACCATGGCCATCCTAATGACACTCAAAGACTACATTCACCTACGGCAGAAAATCTTAAAGAAGATGACATCAATCCTAAACTAGGAGAGGCCTCAAGGCCTAAGACCTCCTCAGTACTTAGAAAAGATAAACCAAGGGACCTTGAGGAACATTATAGAAGCCATGGCTATCCTACCAATTCCTCCTTTTCATCTTCCCCCTCAACTTCAACATCTAGTTCTGACAAAGATGAATGTAGGTATAGAGATAGAGCTCCACAAAAGGGTTGGAATAAAAGCAAAAATCGAACCCATAGACACACTCAAGATCATCAATATGAACACAAGCCCCCTCATCACCATCGATTAAATAGAGATTTTAATCACAACTTGTCTAATGATGATAAACCCCTGTTAGTCCCTAAAAGCCTAATGCACATCATAGAGGCCGTTAAGATATCTCACAAGCATCGCAAGAAGAGTTGACTACCTAAGCTCAACTTGAATAATATTCCAAAATTTGCAAGAGGCTATGATTCAAATCTGCAACATCATTTACAAACCTTCCATGATGCTTGTGTGCTCAAAAATGTGGATAGTAAATGGCAAAATCTTAAGCTCTTTCTTAGGAAACTCATTGATAAAGCTAAAGTGTGGTATAGATCATTGGAATCCAATTCAATCATACGATGGTCAACCATGTTAGAACTTTTCAATAAAAGATACTAGACCTTTGTGCAAGTGTCCACCTTGAGGAGACAAATCCAAATATGGAAACAAGAACAACATGAACCCTTGGACATGGCCTTAGATAGATACAATGCCTTACTAAATAAATGTCCAGGGCATAGGTTCTCCGAGAAAGAGCAAATACTCCACATTATAAATGGGCTTAGCAATGAAACAAGGGTGAACCTTGGAAAGTATGCCCAAGGATAACTATATAAGCTCCAAGACCACCAAGTCAAAGAACTAATAGATCACCAGGCAAAGGAAAAGAGAGAATTATCTAAATGGAAGAATGCCAAAGCATTTAAGTGGGACCCACTCTAGAAACAACAAAGGTCCAACACTATAAGGAAGAGGAAGCAACCAATTCCAAAACATTGATACAGTGAACCTTTGCCACTACAAAAATTGATAAATGAAATTGAGGCAAAGAATAACAAGATGACCATATGGGAAAATGAACAAAGTGTGAATTTAGAAGAAACTATTAGGGAGAGGGTTGATAAATCACTTTTTTCATCACTTCAATATCAGGGTGGCTATGATATTGTGGACCAAGATGTAATATCATACATTCGATATCATAGGATTACTTCTAGGTCTATAAATACAGTGCCCAGGTGCATAATTGAGAGGACCTTTTTGGCAGTCAAGTAGCAAAACTCTTGTAGTTTATCCACTTGAAAGTTAGAATATTTTCCAAGTAATCGCAGTAAGATGTCTAAGTGTGAATAGATCTTTATTCAAGCATTGATGTCCCTAGGCACACCATTGTGTTGGCAATAAAGAAAAACTCTTTGATCCATGCCTTACAGCACTTGAGATTTTCTTTCCTATGCATTTATATTTTATGCAGTTTACATTAATGTTATTTATTTTGATCAATTAAGCAAATCATTAAATTACACAAGCACGACCCCTTTGAGCATACATGTGACACTTAGTAGCTCAAAAATGACTAGCATTTAATAGCCTAGTAGTTTTTGCACAAAGTTTAGGATGTGTCTGGGAAGTGGGAATAGTTACTTGTGTTAGGCTAGATTAGACTTTAGTTTCCTTAGCAATTAACCACTTTTACTTTAATCACTCTTACTTTTATTCTTGTTCTAGGTGATTAATTCCATAATAACACAAAATAATAAAAATCTTATGCCTTAGTCACACTTAACCATACAATTACATTCCACAAGTGGGACTGGAAAGACAACAAACGAACAACACACACACATTGTTTAGCTCTAGTGCATTTAGTAACTATAGTCTGCAGAATTCGACCAGATTACACGTGAACACTTGTCATTTGTATGGTTGGGCATAGGGGTACCTTGCTGCTCATCATTGGTGCCATTGTCAGGGACTATAGTTCTTTGTGTGCTATCTAACCCTAGTGAAACTTAGTAAGCTCATTATTCGAACCCTAAGAGTCAAATCCTATGAAAATAAAAAATTATTATTATTCAGTTAAACCTTAACTACACACTATTTACAAGTTATTAACACAAAATGTCTTTTTCTCATAGGAGCCCATCTCTGCCTAGGGCAGTTCAGGTGCCTCAACAATACTGGGTAGTATATGCTCATCCCAATGAGTATGTACCAAACTTTACCTTCATATTACATCACAATGAACTAATGTGGTGGCACGATATGGAAGACAACATTGTGTTGCCACCTAACTGATCTATTCCAGAAATGCTCTAGCTAATGCTAGTGCAACATGGACTTCAACATCTCCATGGAGAATATCAGATGTGAGATCCCAACTTAAGCATTATCATCACACTAAAGCACAAAAATTAAGGGATCGGTAGCTGGAGCACCAACATGAGCTTATGAAGGGTAAGGGGTCAAATATCTTTCCACCTTCGCTTGGACTAATTAATGAAGGTGACCACTTCTTTAATGATTCTTCACTCTTTGACTTTGCTCAAGGAGCCCTCAACTAGAATGTATAATCTACAATCCATAATCCAAATTCTGGTCAAAATGGATCCAATGATAAAAATGGATCTGGAGAAGCAAGTTAAGAAAAGGGGGACAAAGAAGATCATGATCACAATCATGGTCGTAAGCATCAAAAAAAGGATGATAAGCATCAGCATAGAGTAAGTTCCCCTTCTTCTTCCCCCTCATCATCATTGTCTTCTTCTTCATCTAGTTTAGATCATGGCCACAAAAGAAATAACCATGATGGAGGTGACCAACAGGACTAGAATAATAGAAGGGACCATTGAGATAGTCGTGACCGAAGAGGTGGATAATCCAGAGAGGCCCATCATCAAGAATGAAGGGCTAGTAGAAAACATTGTAGGCACCACCATCATGGCCTTGATGAACCTCGACTTTCTACTCAGAGCATGTTAAATATTGTAGAGGCTATGAGGATTCCAACCATGCATGCGAAGGACAATAGAATAAAGAGGCTGGATATGAACAACATCTCTCAGTTCGAGGGAGGATATGATGCTAATCTACAAAATAATCTTCTATCCTTCCAAGATACATGTGCCTTACATAACATTGAAAATGATTGGCAAAAGCTGAAATTATTTTCAAGGACACTTATAAAGGAAGCAGAAAGTTGGTATCGATCCTTGGAAATAGAATCAAGTAGGTAGTGAAGTACAATGTTGGAACTATTCAATGACAAATATCAAATGTACTCTCGAGTATCCAATTTAAGAAAATAAATTCAAGGGTGGAAATAAGGGAATCATGAGCCCTTAGATGCTACTATTGGCCAATACTACTCTCTATTGCATAGGTGTCCTAGCCATGGATACTCTTAGCTTGATCAGCTTCACCATATCATAGACAGGTTACGATTTGAAACCAGGAAACCCTTAAAGTCTATGCCTAATGGATATTGATAAAGCTGAGCACTCGTTGGATTCAAAAATTAATTGAGTAGGTAGCCAAGGAGGAGGGAGAGCTAAGAAAATATGAAAATGCAAAAGAATACAATAGAGACTCTTCTATTTGAAAAAAAGGAATTAGATTTTGTGACAATGAGGATGAATTCACCAAAGATGAGGTCATTAACAGAAAACCTTGCTATTTCAAAAATTGCAATAAAAAATCATAGCTAAGGTTGATCAATTATGGGACTCCATGGACAATAGGTTTCAAGCTATTTTAAAAATTGCTAAAGAGTCCAAGAAGTAAGGTGGTGAGCAAGAGCATTTGAGATGTAAGGAAGCTGAACATGCCAAATATAAGGGTAAAGGTAAAATGGTTGCAATAGCAATGGCTATGGATAGAGATTCAAATAATAATGATGGGTGTGATGTTTGCCAGTATGAACATCCTAAGGGATGTTGTCCAATTGTATCACACTTGCAAGAATCTAGGGTGTATGTCTTACATCCACAACTTGCATAAGGAAAATGCCCAAAATATTACCTTATCTACAAGGCAAACCTTGACAGTTCCAACCACAATAGTACTACCCAAGTGGAACTCCTTTGCAGCCTTACGAAGTGTACCAATAGTGGCAGCAACCAGAATCATGGGCATTGCCACCTCCAAGACAACAATATCCTTATCAGCAACTAGATCCCTATGATTACTATGTTTAGCAACCTTCATCTCCAAGGGACTCCTCTAGTCATATTGTTGCTTACCAATTTTACCACTACCCTCCTAAAAAATACCAATCACCCTATCCAAAAAGGGATACCACCTACTACTCTCATATACCTCATGTGCCTACACCTACTCCTCCACCCCCGACACAACTATTGCCTGCTTCGTCCATGAAGGGTGAATTGCCTATACAACCATAGCAAAGGAACGTTATGACGGTAGTTAACCTATAATCAATTAACCCATCTAGTAGGTCAGAACCATGAACAAATAAAAGACCCTTCTTCCAACCTCGTAGTCCACCAAAGCCCTTAAACACATTAGTGGTTGGTAACCCTGCTCCTCCAACTTCCTCTATTTCCTCTTTATCTGAGTCCCCTCCAAACCAAAATCCCTCTCGAATCCATACTATAATGTTGACACATGTTGTATTTGATTGGATTCAAGCTGATAACCTACTTAGAAAATTAGCTAATCTTGGGAGTTCCCTAGTTTACATGGAAATTGCTAGGAATGAACCTTGTAAGGCTCTTCTTAACTATAGTTCTAATGTTAATTTGATCTTGCATGAGATGTACACAATGTGGAACCTTCCTCCTTTGAAGAAGAGAAACATCTAGCTAGAACTAGTAGACCAGTCCATCACTATTCCATTGGAACTAGTTAAGGACATCGTCACCATCATTTGTGGGTGGTCATATCCCATTGATTTCCTAGTAATCAAAGTGGAGAACTACAAGGGGGATTTTTCAATCATTATGGGAAGGGCATGGCTAAGTACTTTGGATGTCAAAATGGGCATTAGAGATCTTTCTTTGGAGATATCAAAAGAAAATGAATTTGGAAAGATCGAGAAGAAGAGAGTTCCATGTATCACATACAATGATTTAGGGTGTCATTGTGTGAAGAAGTTATGGTTAGTAATGAAAACATCTATCTCTGCATGCAAGTAGTATGCACAAAAAGCTGATATCCAAAGATATTTATACGCAGAAGCCACAAAACAAGAAGGCACCTGGTGGCTAACAGCTAATACTAGTAGTAGTACATTATGCATGGAACCGACTGAGGACCTAATGTATGAGTCCATTACAAATATGGATGAACTTAAGCAAGTTCATCACCAGCTCTCTGAAGGAGCAAATGATGATATCAATTGGGATGAGCTGGAAATTCCTAATAATTTTCAATAAGAGCCCCTTGAATTGAAGATGCTCCTGAATAGAATGGATTAAGTATTTTTGAAAAATGGGAGGTCGGTTATTATTAATGCAAAACTTGCTATAAAATAGAAGAGAAAATTGATAAAAGTTATGGAAAAATGGTTAGCAACCTTTGCTTGATTATATTTTGAACTCACTAGGATAGATCCAAGAATATGCCAGCACCAAATATACATTGACCCCACTATCAAGCCGAAACAATAGCAACAGGGACATTTGAATCCCAAGTTAAAACAAATTATCAAAGAGAAGATTAAACAACTCCTCAAAGTAGGATTCATCTTCCCTATCATAGATAGTGAGTGGATCAGCCCTCTTGTGATCATGCCAAAGAAAGGAGGCATATGGTGGGTGTGCATTGATTCCCAACTGCTCAACATGGTAATTTTAAATTTATCATTTTCCGTTGCCTTTCGTTGACCAAGTGCTAGACACCATTTCAAGGCATAACTATTATAGCTTTTTTGATGGTTATAGTGGCTATAACCAAATTCGAATTGCACCAGAGAACCAAGAAAAGATAAATTTCACAAGCCCTTGGGGGACTTTGCTTACCAAAAAATGCTATTTGGTCTATGTAATGCCCTAGCCACATTTTAACAATTAGTTCTCAGCATTTTTCAACAGCAGATCAGTAGTGGGGTAGAAACTTTTATGGATGATTTTTCTACCTATGGAGCTACATTCGAGCAAGCCCTGGACTATCTTGAGCAAGTGTTGAAGAAATGTGTCAAAACAAACCTCCAACTCAATTAGTAGAAGCTCCATCTTATGGTCCAAGAAGGCATAACCTTGGGGCATCGCATCTCAAAAGCAGGAACTCAGGTGGACCTTGAAAAAATAAGGGTCATCTAAGGAATAACTATCAACCTGAAACAGTCAAAAAAGTTCAGTCATTCCTTGGTCATATTGGCTATTACTGACGATTCATCGAGAATTTTTTTAAATCACCAAGCCATTGGTAGAATTAACAAAGAAGGATGCATCATTCATCTAGACCCCTACATGTGAATTTCAATAGTTGAAGCAAAATCTTGTTGAAACTTTCATTCTTCAATTACCAAATTGGTCCAGACTGTTTCATGTGATGACCGATCCATCAAATTATGCTTTGGAAGTAGTGCTCACATAGAGGGATGATCAAAAAATTCCATATTACATTCACTAAAAAAGCTGGAGCATCACAGGTGCATAAATGAACTACATCACCATAGAAAAAAAGTTGATGGCAATGGTGTTCTCTTTAGAGAAGAAGGCACTATGTGCTTGGCTACAAAGTGTTTGTACACACAGATCATAGTGCCATCAAATTTCTAATAAATAAGCCAATGTTGAGCCCCTGTGTCATACGGTGGCTTGTGATTTTGCAAGAATTTGATCTCATGATGGTAGATCATAAAGGTATGGAGAATGTGGTTGTAGATCACTTATCATGACTAAGATGGGATGACAAAAAGAAAGAGAGCCCTTTATCTTACCAATTCCCTAAAGAATATCTCCTTACAAGTGTTATTAATGCAGAAATGCCTGATGAACCAAAATGGTATGACATCATCCTCACTAATCTGCTTCAGCAAAAACTGCTGCAAGGGCTGGACACTAGAAAGAAACAACATTTTCTTCACTAGGTTACATACTTCATGGAGATTAATGAAAACCTTTATAAGGTTTGTCCCAACAGCCTAGTACGTTGTTGTGTCCCTAATACAAAACAACTGTGCATTCTTTAAGATGCTCATGAAGGTCCTTGTGGGGACCATTATGTTGGGAGATGCACAGCCATAAAAATCCTCATGGCAAGGTATTCTTGGCCAATAATCTTCAAGGATGCACATCAATTTGTCCATGCCTGTGATCATTGCTATAGGGATGGTGGAATGACAGCTCAAATGGAGGGTCCACAGCAATGGATACAACCTCTCGAACCATTCAACAGGGGCATTGACTTTATGGGTCCCATCACACCTTTATCAAATGGAAAGGCATATATAATAGTTGTAGTTGACTATTTGTACAAAAAAACATCGTAAATAGGTTTGGTGTACCTCATGCATTAATTTCTGATAATGGAACTCTTTTTACAAGTGCCACTTTTTGAAAGCTAATGCAACACTTAGGGGTTGAACATAAATTCACAACACCATATCACTCCCAAGCCAATGGTCAAGGAAAGGGCACTAATCAACAGATTACAAAAATTTTAACACGTACCATTAGTAAGTACCAAAGGGACTAAAGCACTAAATTAAATGATGCCCTTTGGGCCTATCACTCCACATGAAAAATTCCCATAGGTTATTCTCCCTATGAGCTTATGTACAAAAAACTACCAACATTGCCCATCCAATCCAAGCTCCATACACTCTCTACAGCTTGTGATCTTGACCTAGATCTAAGTATAGTACAGAAAGAACAATTAATGAGTCTCAACTTGCTAGAAGAAAATTGGCTAATGGCCTTGTCATCCAATGAAATGCATAAGGCACTCAACAAGAAATTTCATGACCTCAAAATAAGAAAAGTCAAGTTTCAACCATGAGACAAGGTTCTCTATTGGAATCCTACACATGTACCCCAAAGAACCAAATTTCAAACATTGTAGGAAGGACCTTACATTATTGATGAGACTTTTCCATCTGGGGCTATGATCATCTACAAACCTAATAGCCCAAACAAAAAACAATTAGTTAAAATTCAACAAATAAAACCTTTCCATGAGCTCAAGCCAACCAACTCAATAAATACTTTGCCAAATAGACAACCACACTCAATCTTTTGAATCTCTCCCTTTTAACTTAGTTGTGGGGGAGATGGCCATCCATACTAATACCTTAGGTAGCTCCTTAATTATTGACCTTTTTATTTTAC
>MNCI01011846.1:588198-606804 GCA_015680685.1 Gnetum montanum | reverse complement strand
CTTCTTCAAAATGAGATGTTAAGTCTTCTAAGTGATGTATAGGGAAGTTACAATTTCCAAATATCTCAAAAATATCTCTCCTAACTTCTCTCTCAAGGAATTTGACTAACCAATCAGAAGATTACTTGTCCAACAAGCTAGGAGAAGGTTATGTGGTTAGGGAGTTAGGAAGTCATGCATGAAATGAGGAGCATTTTATGCTAACTTTAATGTAATGTGACATTGAATAGGATAACCAATATTGCAAATTTTAAATGGGCATTAAATAATATATTTCATAACTTGGGATGAATGATGGCAGGTCTCTAAGACTTCATACGATGAGTACTTCATATTGTGAGTATATATGTATCTATATATATAAATTATTAGTTAATTTATACTCTATTTTTGACATATGCTTTGAGCGATAGAAATAATTGAATAATTCTTTGGCAAAAGCGGCGAAATGATTTTCCTTCTCTTCCCTGTAAATCGCGTGGAGGTTTCTTCACAGTTCCAGAGCAATGGTCTTTCGCTTATTTCTGCCCAGAACCTGCAAGAAATGACACATGTTTGTGTAAAACATGAAATGTAGCATCAGCAAAACCGCAGATTTAAACTGCCTCTACACAAGAAGGCTCTGCAACTGCAATCTGATCGTCGCACGCTGGAGGAGAAAGGGTTTTTTTGTGTTAAGAACAATGCACCCCAAACTGAGGGTTTCAATTTCTGTTTTGCCCCCAAAATTTAGGGCTTCCTGCATTTTTGTTCTCTCGTTTTTTTTTACCTGTCTCCAATTGCCATCAATTTCAAACCCGAGATGAATGTGCTATGGATCGGTTGCTGAAACTGCTACAGCATTCTAAACAAAACAGGGGCATCCTTCTTTGTGTACTGTATACATAGAAGATTTCCATCTTTTGTTTTTGTTACGTTCCCACGTTCTGCCCTTGCCTTCTATTGGCCTCGGTTCTGTCTGACTTTTTTACGTGTTTGCGGCCTGAAACTCCTATGAAAACAAATCATTGGTGCAAGAAGAGCCTCCCACGCATTTCCTGAACTTTGATTTGATGTCTCGCGAGTCGGTAATGTATCTTCAGCGGGTACGTGAGAGTAGTCTAGAGCCAATATGCAGAAGGAAAANAATTACAAATTCAAAACCAGTTGAACTCTTTAGCCGATTTATTTTGTTATTTTGTCCATATATTGCTTTCTTGTAGTAAATAATCCTTCTCTTCTTTTTATTCCAACCTTCACTTGACACTCTGCTTTACTTTTCAAGAAGGCTTTTATCATCAAGATTATTTACCAGGCTTTCTTCTCCAAGAATACCCATTACTCACAAGACTGGACTGCAAATTTTCAACCAGGGATTTTGCTCATGTTTTAAACAAAACATTTCAACAAAATATTCTAACTGCTCCATGTAATGGCCAAATGTGCCAACACATAGGTTGATTAGTGGGTACTTGAAGAACTTCTACCTAGAATGCATATTACACCTTAATTAGTGTGAAAAGGAGACCATGAAGGAACATGAGTTTGAGAATGAATTAGGGCATCATGATGGATCATAGGAGAAACATCTAGAAAGGGAGAATGAAATTAATGAAGATCTTTTCTTATGAAATTACCATTCATAATGGCTCTCACCATGTCTATAATGTTACTACCAAGATATAACGATCCCTCTATATGAATTGCGGCAACTTTTTCCTCATCTTTAATATGCATAATGGGTTGAAAACTATCATTATGAAGAGATTTATAGTCTTTTTTTATGCTAAAACTAGAAGGTTGGAAGATAGATTTACTAGGCCATTATACCTATGTATGTTAAGAAGTTTAAGGCATCGATGGTACTCTTGTTTAACACTTGCAAAGTTAGTATACTAGATGGATGTAGGATGCCTCAATGGAATCCATCTCATCCTTTGAGTCAAGCACTACCCCAATGACCTCTGGACATTAGCTTGGGTTCACCATCATTGCATTCTTCTAATTTGTCATTCCTACTATTGTGGGATGCCTTCACATATAATTAATGATACCTACCTATTTGCAGAGTTTTCTAATTAGCCTTAGAAACATATAAAACTCACTCTTTTCCTAGGCCACATATTCAATTTTTTAGATCAAGGCCTTGTAGAAAAAGTATGGTATGTTAATGATGCACTTCCCTCTGATCATTATCTTAATCTTGGCTCCTCAAGCAAAGATACCTGATGGTCATTTGGTGGGTAAGAAGTTATGCATGATGATATTGTACATAGCATTATGAATCAAGAAAAGTTTAGACATCTTCACCTCTACTTTATCCATGTCAAAGATATTGAGTAGGACCTTCAACTTGAGCTTGGGCTTAATCTTCTACATCCATGGTCACTAATTATTGTTCAACTCATTTGGAAATCCTACTAACCTTAGAGATTACCCATTCAAAATTGAAATAAGAATCCTCCTAACAAAGGTCATGGTACCATCTACTACAATTAGTAGAACTCTTCTACCTCATACTAGTACTAGTTAAAGGATTGGGTGACATATTTGTAGAATCCTATATACTACAGTGACTCCTTGAGCTTAAGAAAATTAACCTTAAGGAACTAATGATAATTTTTGTCCTTATGGATTGGTTGCTACTGAATGTCATGTGTGCGCACACCTTCTTGGGCCTCATCTGGTTCATCATCATTGTTATCTATCAACTCCTTTTGCACTTGTTTGGTTGCCTACAATTATGCATGTATTTGATCCAAAGATCAACAATGTGACTACCAACCTCTTGATCTACTCCTAGATGAAGGTCTTTCTAGAGTAGGTTCTAGGTCAAGAGATCAAAGCTCTTCTCCTTCTTTCTCCTTAGGAACCCATGGTTCATGCATGAAACTATAGATAAAGACTTGAGATTATTTAACCTATGTCATCCTTAGTCTATGGAGCTTTACCACAATCACCATAACATGGTGAATTATGAGGAGTGCTAAAAATCAAGTCCCCTAGACATTATACTGTTGTTGCAAAAATTTCACATAAAAATAATGATAAGTGTAAACCTTGCAAATCCTTGAGAAACATTATCATTTCATGGTATGCATGGGTAAATACAACTAAGGTAGGATGCTTAAATAACTACCAAATACATTAAATACATACATGGATTGATGTCTCTTCCACATGATTGAGTTATAAGATATTAGGCTTGAACCACGATAAGAATATAAGAACACAAAGGACTAAGAAGAATGTGTAAAAAATATCACTAATCCAACCTCATAGATCAAAATCTGGGATAGTTTTGTTCTTTCTAAAAAAGGAAATAAAGGAAAGGAAAATAAAATGGAAATTAAGTGTGAAATGATCTTTGAGGAATCCTCCCTTCCTTACCCCTGCCAACACCCTCCTTCAGCCCCCCAAATTTATACTAGCTTATAGATATAGGGGATGTAGTGTAGTAAAGCAAGGGCATTGGTGCAAAGGATGTGGTAGTGCATCCTTCTAAGTAGGGAAAAATATCAAACTTCATACTTAATGTCCTAATCTTATCTTCCTTCACTTCCAAAGGTATCCAGAAGGTTCAAAACACATTTGAATTACCATGAATTAACCTAGCAAGACATCAAAGTAGCTAGAGAGTAAAAATATTACAAAATTGCCTTTGATGACATCTAGAATTATGAAAATTGAATCAACTAATTAATTTATATATTCCCATGAACTGAAAGCTAGGAAAGAGAGGCTAAAAATAGGAGAATGATTAAAGCATCAAGAATAGAGAAATATAAGTACAACTAAGGTAAACAGTAAGGGTTTGTAATGATCAAACCTTAAAGCACAAAGAGTCAAAACTTACATGAGTGGAAAATGAATCGAGTGTCTTATGTAATGAAACCATCATCATCACTAAAAGATAAGATTTACCTCACTTTATTGCAATGCTAGTACATCAAGGATTCATAAGTGGATGGTCAAATCTCATCCTCCACCTTACCAAATTGATGTATTGGCATACACAACAATGGATAAGAATAGAATAGAAGAGATGAAGAATGTATGATGAACAAGAAAGAGAGGATGAGATTGTAATTTCATCAAATCCTCACTCAACCATTCATATAGCTCATAAATCATGTAAGCATGTCTTACATTCCATGAGAGATCCACTATCACATCCCTTAATTATTTTTTGTCCATATGATAGGGATCAACCTCTAAGTCTCCTTTCCAAGTGCAAGCTCATACCTACCATTTCCAATGCTATGTGGCCTTGACTATTTCATGGTCTAATCATTGTTGAAACCAAATCAATGTAATATGTTGTAAAACATCTAGAAGTCAAGGTTTCAATTTAATTTTCCTTCATTTATTCATATATGTATAATAGACTTCTTAAATTTTTCTTTATCAAAAACCTTATGTTAATCCCTTTGGATACACTAATTGATCCCAAATCGCAATAAAGATTATAATTCCATGATTAAGAAAATAAAAAATTCTAGATTTGAATGTGGTGAAGGTCTAGGTTAGTAATTATGATGTTGACCCTTGGAAAAAATGAATTCAAGATTTAGGTGGTAATAACAATTGACATTACCAAAGTTCACTAAGAGAGAGACTTCTAAACCTTCATGATCATAGGTAGGAATGAACAAGAGATTTTATTAGACTTAACATCTTGAAAAGTCTAGTGATCAAGGAAACAAGTTGAAAATAAGAAAGCCTTGTGTAGGTATTGGTTTCACATTTCATTTTAATTTTGATTTGAACAATTATAAAATTAGACTTAAATGTATATGCTAATTTTTTTGGACTAATAAACTTGGAATTACATTACTCTTATTTTTACCTCTTCTTCTTAAACCTACATTTGCAAAGTACAATGGTGAAATAGGAGATCCCATAAATCATGTGGTCACTTTCAAAAATGAATGAATGCTTTAAACTCTCTTTCTAGAAGAGCTATGGAATGGTATAGGTCCCTAGCACATGGATCTATCACCTCTCTAGAACATCTAATTACAATCTTCATTGAATGCTTTAATTTTAATATTCCTCAAAGCATAATTTTGATATATTTTGTTGTCATTAAACAAGCTCCAAATGAATCCATTGATAACTTTATTTATCAGTGGATAGTAACATCAATGAAATTATCCTATCATTTGGAGGAATGTCATCTACAAGAAATCTTTGAAGCTACAATGACTGACTACTAATGAATCATAAAGTTTGGGTTGGATCAACGCATCCTCATTGACACATCCTCATGGACACATGAGTTAATGCATTGATGCATATGTGTCAACATGACATCTATCTTTGCCTACATAAATGCAATTTACTATTCATGCACTTTAAATTCATGTTATTAATTAAATAATTAATTAATACACTTAAGTAATCCACATAAGTATGGCTTCCTTGAGCATATCATTAACACTTGGTAATCCTAATAGTGTTATTGCTTGGTACACCCAATAGGCTAGCACTTGGTAACCCAGTAGCATCATAATGACTTCAAGATGTGTATGGAAGATGGGCTTGGATACTTATGTTAGGCAATAGACTAAGGCATTAGATAGTTACTTACATTAGAAAACACTTAATTACTTTATTTCATGCTTAGGATAATTAGCATACGATATAAAAATTAATACAAATCATGTGTCTTAGCTCTCACTTAATCATAGATATACAAGTGAAGACAAGAAGACAATGATCATGTTCTGTAGGTCACTATTTTTACTATTGGCCTTTGGAGAGCTAAAGTCCATGGAATTCAACTAGATTTCTAGTGAATGCTTGTGATTAATATGGTTGGGCGTAGGGACTACTCACTACTCATCAACTACATTTAGAAATGGATGGCTTATTCTAAGCCTCTCTCCTTGAATGATGCGTTTTTAGCTACCAGATGCATTGAAGATGTAACCATTCAATGTAATGATCAAGAATTCATGTCAATCCATAACAAGGATAAAAATGTTGTTAAATAAGAGAAGGGAGAACCAACTTACTAGGTGTTTCTTCTTTGTCTAAGGGATAAAACAATGCTTCCTTAACTGCTTCCTCTTCCACTTTGCAATGAAAGTCTTAATGGAGTAGAGATTAATATACTAAGATACTCATAAGGTACCTTTCACTTCAAAACAATCTCCTTAGGGATGACCACCTTACAAAGAAAAAGATCTCTCATTAAGAAAGAGTATGTTATTATTTCATTTAGATAATAGTTATGGATCCTTCTTAAAGACAAGAAGGTGATCTTGATATGCCTAAATGGTATGACTACTAAAAGTACTAGTAAAAGTACTACTATTACCATGAGATCACTAGATATGACATAGATAACTACAAGAATCTAAAATATGACATCCATAATATCATTGATAAGGTTAAGATAGTGGTGGAGAGAAAGCTACCCACTATGCCTCTAGATAATCAAAAGCTTGAAGTATTTCAGAATCCTTTAGGAGTTAGAGGTACAATTTTAGTTTTTGAGCCTAAATATAAAGATCATGAGTTCCCATGTATGGAGTCTTACATCATCCATTTTTTTAACCAAAAATAGTCTTGATAGTCATCACTATACCACTACATAAAAAAAAATCAAATTTTTATTCTCCGCCTCCCTATTGCATTCATGCTACCCATCCCCATTATGTTGCTCCTACTTAACTTATGCATCCATCTAGTTCTCATCCTACCTCACTTCCTATCAAAGCTCAAAACACTATTGCATCTCAAATATTTCCTAATCATTTCCCATCATCTCATGTAAAAATCCTTATCTATAGTTAGCAAAATAGTGATTCATAATTAAGCAAATAGAAGGAGAAGTCTACTACTACATAGAAGCAACCTTCTATGATAGCAAAGAATGTTTCCTTCTAGCAAAAATAGGAGGCTACTTCCTCAAGTATTTTTTTCATCTTCATCCAATCCTATACAACTAAGTATAGTGGCACCTACTTAAAAAGCATCTCAACCTATGGACAATAAAACCTAATAGTAGATGACAATCAAATATACCAACTTGTCCTTGTATAATCTTGTAGCAACCGTAAAGAGCATCATGTAGTCCTATATAATATTCTTAAAAGAATCATGATCCCAACTGACATCCTTGATTGAATGGAAGCTATACCTTCCTTTCTTTAAGTTATTGTTATGAATCAAATAGAGTTAACTTCTATGGAAAGAATATCAAGACTGATTTAAAGATGGGATATATCTTTTAGTTGTCAATCTATATTACCATCAAGATATTAGCTAAACCTTCAATTCTGCTAATACATGTTGATAACGATGCTAGATTAAAGATGATCACATGGGCTATTATCAAGCATCTCAATCTTCATGATCATGTAGATTTCAATGAGACCTATACTAACCTTGTTTTGTTTAATAGTACATGAGTAAAGTTTATAGGTTCCTTTAGATTACCTTTTATGATTGGTGAAGTTATGTAATACGAGGCTATCATTATGATTATACATAAATTCCCTATTGTCAACAATATACTAGGGTGGCCTTGGCTAGCTAAACACCAAGTTGTATTGTCTCCCATCCACCAAGAGATATATATCCCTATTTATAACCATGAGATAATCCTTTTAGAGGATCAAAAGATTCCAAGTGTTTCTCACCTAGATCGAGAAACCCACTATTATCAACTTAGTAGCAAACTAGTTGATATTAAGTTTGAACTTGTAGAAAATTCTATAATCCCCTTTTCTCCAAAAAATTTCAATATCACTATAGATCTAATAGACTTTGGAAATGGATCTATTTTTAACATTGAGTTTGTTGACTTGGGCATTGGAGAACTAGACATATCCTCACCTAAAAAGAAGGACTTCCCTTATTCTTCTTATTCAACTCCTCAAATGTTCATTGCAAATATGATAACCTTAGATACTTAAACTTTTTTAAGGTCTTTGATGAGGTTTCAAAGTGTCATATCGATAAGCCCCCATCAACATGGCCACATCAATGGGTCCACATTAATGTTGCCCCATGGACAGGGCTACATTGACATAGCATTTGCTGTGTTTATGAGGCCTTGTAAATGTATCTCCACAATAAATTCTATAGATACAAGCTCACCCACCGTGTTTACAGAATGTCTTATCATAGTTGTAGCAAAGCTCTTATAGTTTTTTCATTCAAAGTTAGAATATTTTTTTTGAGTGCCCATGACAAGAGTTAGAAAGTGTATAGATATTTATTTGAGAATTGATGTACCTAAGCACACTAATGTGAATGGTAATAAAGACAAGCCTTTTGATCAAACCTTGCAGCACTTGGAATAGATTAATGATTTATTTTTGAATTTACCATTTTCATTAGTTACATGATTAATTAAGATAACNAATAAATTAGGTTTCAACTTGTTATTAATCATAGGTGAATAAAATATAAAATAATGAGAATCATGTATCCCAATTACACTTATCCATACAGCTAAGCTTCACAAGTGTAGTTGGAAAGACAATGATCATCATGATTAGATTTCACTTCCTAAAACTAGTGTACTTAAAAACTTAAGGTTTGTGGAATTCAACTAGATTACATGTGAATGCTTGTAATTTGTATGGTTGGGTGTAGGGTATACTTGCCACTCATCATTGGTATCATTGTTGAGGACCTTTAGTTTGGTACATGCATTATCTAGGATTTAGTGAAAAATTATTTAACATCATTGGAATGAACCCTAAAGTCATATCATACATCAAAAATAACTACAAAATAACTACAAAGTCTTCTAATACAAGATTTCTTCTCAAAGGAGTGATTCTCTGCCCAAGTCTGATGGAGTAAATCAATAGGTGCCCTAGTAATATAGAGTGATATATGCTCATCCTAATGACTCTGTATCTAATTTCACCTTTTTCCTACACCAGGATGAACAACTATGATGGTGAGACATGGAGGGCAACATTGTGTTGCCACTTAATTGATCCATTCTTAAAATGCTCCACCAAACTCTTATGAGGTTGGGCATCCAAAGGCTTCATGCTGAACATGTTGTGTAGGATAGTGACACCAGGGATTATCATCACATTGATGCACAACTTCTGAGGGATCAATAGCTAGAGCAACATTATAAATCTACAAAAGGGAAGTGATCCAATGATTTTCCATTCCTAATATACCAAAAAGATGATGGAGAACCCTTCTCTAAGGGTTTTCCATATAAAGAGACTCCTCTCTTTTACTTCTTTGAAGGAGGTCAAAACTAGGACTTGTAGTCCATGACACATAATCTTGGTTCTGACAAGAATGAATCCCATGACAAAGGGAGATCCAAGGAGGAGAGTCATGGAAAGTATGTGGGCAAGTAGCATGATCACAATTGTAGCTGCAACCATTGAAGAGGAAGTGGCAAGAACCATGATGGTGCTAGTCCTCTTTCCTCCTCATCCTTATCATCATCTTCTTCCTCTTTTGGCTCTAAACACAACCATAGCGGATGTGATCATAATGAAGGTGACTAATGGAACCAAGATGATCATAGGGATCATTGGGCAAGTCAAGATCCATGGCATGGGCATTTAAGAGAGGCCAATCACTACAAATGAGGCAAAGGAAATCATAGGCACCAAGGTCATGATTAAGATGAGCCTTTACTCATCACCCTAAGCATGCTAAACATCATAGAGGTAGTGAGAATTTCAACAAGGCACATGAAAGATATCAGGATCAAGTGATTAGATATGAACAACATTCCCAAGTTTTAGGGGGATATAACACTAATCCACAAAATCATCTTCAAGATTTTCACGATGCTTGTTTCCTACAAAATATAGAAAATGAATGGCAAAAGCTTAAGTTATTTCCTAGGACATTCATCAAAGAAGTAGAAAGGTAGTACTAGTCCTTAGAGATAGAATCAATTTGTAGATGGAGTATAATGCTTAAACTATTCAACAAAAAGTATCAAACATACTCCCAAGTGTTCAATTTGAGAAGGTATATCCAAGGATGGAAGTAGGGAATACATGAGTCCTTTGATGCCTTCATGGGTAGATATTATTCCTTATTACATTGATGCCCTAACCACAGTTACTCTTAGTAGGAACAACTTTGCCACATCATAGATGGGCTTCACTCTGAAATGATAAGAACTCTTGGTATCTACACCCAAGGAAGAATGTCAAAGTTAAGAGCCCATTAGATCCAAAGGCTGATTAAGCAAGTAGCAAAATATGAAGGAGAATTAAGAAAATGCAGAAGTGTAAAATAATAGAATCGAAATCTTTCCATTTGCAAGAGGGAGGCCTAATTTTGTAATAATGAGGAGGGATTGTCACTTGATGAGGTGGTGGACAGAAAAACCTTTTTAATTCAAAAATTTACCTCTGAAATTTTGGCTAAGGTAGATCAATTGTGGGACTCTATGGATAGCAGATTTCAAGCTATTGAGAAAATTGCTAAAGAGTCCAAAGAAAAAAGTAGTTCTCATGATCATAGAAGGTGAAAGGAAGCTAAATGTGCCAATCAAAGAGGTAAGGGCATGATTTCTGCAATAGAGGAAGTTGTCGAAACGAAACCAGATGATGATAGTGGGTGTGACATCTACCAATATCTTGAGGTATGTTGCCCCATCATGTCACACTTATAGGAGTCCAAGGTGTATGATCTAAATCCATGACTAGTAAAAAGACAAACACCCAGAAGATTGTCTTATTCTTAAGGCAATCCCAGGTAGTTCCGTCAACAACAACAATATTATCCAAGTGGAACTCCATCACAACCGTATGAGAAGAACTAGTAGTGGCAACATCCATAGTCATGGGGGATATCACCACCAAGGTAGTAGTACCCTTATAGATAGCTAGGTCCATATGGGTATTACATTTAGCAACCCCTGTCTCCATGTGACTCTTCTAGTCACATTTCTCCTTTTCAACATTACTATTATCCTTCTAACAACTATAGAACTCATTCTCCACATTCCAGAAGGGATACCACATTCCATCCTTATCCTTCTCCTATTCCTGCACCTATTCCTCCATCCCCAATGCAACTACCATATACTCCATCCATGCAGGATGAACTTCCAGCCTAGCTGTAGAAACACAATGCTACCAAGGTCATCAATCTAAAACTGGCTAATCAACTAAGTGGTTTGGAACTTGATTCTCATAAAATAGAATTTATCTTACCCAACAGCCCTAGTAAGCTCTCATAGACTTAGGTGGCTAGTCACCTTACTCCTACCTCATCCTCTGCAAACCATTCTATTGGAAACCCTTCAAACCAAATGTTGTCCAAAATCCATACTATTATGCTCACTCATGTCATATTTGATTAGATCCAAACTAGCAAACTTCCTAGGAAATTAGCTAATCCTGGAAGTCCTCTTATTTATTTATGGATTGCTAGGAATGGACCATGTAAAAATATTCTTGATTTAAGTTTCAATGTTAACTTAATTTCTCATGAGATGTATACTACCTAAACTTGCCACCTCTTAAGAAGAGTAATATCTAATTGGAATTGGTAGACCAATCCATTACTATTCCATTGGAACTAATAGAAGGCATTGTGACCATTGTCTATGGGTGGTCTTATCCTATCGATTTCCTAATAATCAAGGTTAAGAACTATAAGGGGAACTTCTCAATCATTATGGAAAGGACATGGCTAAGCACTATTGATGCAATAATGGACATTAGTGATCTTTCCTTTGAAATATCTAAGGAAAATGCATTTGGAAAGATCAAGAAGAAGTAAGTTCCATACATCGCATATATCGATACAAGGTGGAATTGTATCTAGAAACTTTGTTTCATGAAATGAGCATCTATTTCTACATGTATGTAGTGTGTACATGAAGTAGATATTCAAAGGTGTCTGTATGCAGTACCCACAAAACAAGAGGGCACCTAGTGGTTGACCATTGATTCTGAAAGTAGCACAATGTGCATGGAACCTATTGAGAGTTTGAGATGTGCCTATATCAAAAGCATGGATGAACTAGAGCAAGTTCATCACCAATTCTCTAATGATGAAAATGATTATACTAATTGGGAAGAGTTGGAGTTCCCTGAGAATTTCAAACAAAATCCCATAGAGTTGAAAAATCTACATGCTGGCTTGGAATATGCATTCTTGAAAAATAGCAAGCCAATCATACTTAATGCTAAACTTGCTCCCAAGAAAAAAGCAAAGCTGTTGAAATTAGTCAATCGATGGCCAATAGCCTTTGCCTAATCATATCCTAAACTCACTAGAATTGATCCATGAATATGCTTACACCACATTTATAGTAATCCATCCATGAAGCCAAGGAGGCAACCACAACAGTGGTTGTTCCCAAAATTGAAGCAAATCATCAAAGAGAAGATTGCACAACTCCTTAAGGCAAGGTTCATCTACTCCATTATAGATAGCAAGTGGGTCAACCTACTTATGATAGTACCAAAGAGAGGTGGAAAATGATAGGTTTGTATCAACTTCAAGCTTTTAAACATGGCAACATTTAAAGATCATTTTCTATTTCCATTCATTGATCAAATTTTGGATACCATATCTAGGCATTGCTATTACAATTTTCTAGATGGTTATAGTGTCTATAACCAGATCCAGATTGCACCAGAAGCCCAAGCCATAACAACATTCATGAGTCCCTGAGAAAATTTTGCATATCAAAAGATGTCTTTTGGTTTGTGCAATGCTCTTGCCAATTTCCAGTGATTGTTCTTAAGAATCTTTCAATAGCAAATTGGTAGCAGAGTGAAAGTATTTATGGATGACTTCTCCACTTCTAGTGCTACATTTGAGAAATCCTTGGAACACCTTGAGCAAGTACTCAAAAGATGTGTGGAAACAAATCTATGGCTCAATTGGAAAAAGAGTTATCTCATGATCCAAGAAGGCATTGTATTGGAGCATAGAATTTTTCAAGTAGGGATTGAGGTGGACCCTAAAAATAAGTATCATCTAAGGAATAACTTTCCAACTAAAAATTGTTAAAGATGTTTGGTCATTCCTTGGACACACTGGCTACTACCAGCGATTCATAGAGAATTTCTTTAAGATCACAAAATTGTTGGTCGAGCTAACAATGAAAGATGTTCCATTCATCTGGATTGAGGAATGTGAAAAGACATTCCATAGCCTCAAACAAAAGCTCATAGAAACTTCAATTCTCTAAGCACCTAACTAGTCTAGACCATTTCATATCATGACAAATGCGTCAAATTATGCCTTGGGAGCTGTACTTACATAATTGATGACAAGAACCATCCTTATTATATTCACTACACAAGTCAAATCATTGTGGGTGCACATTTGAATTACACCATGATGAAGAAAGAACTAATGGTAGTGGTGTATGCTCTAGAGAAGTTTAGGCACTATGTTCTTGAATATAAAGTGTTTGTGCACATAGACCATAGTGTCATCCACTTTCCAATGAATAAGCCAATGGTGAGTCCCTGTGTCATACAATGGTTGGTGATCTTGCAAATGGTAGATCAAAAGGAGACTACGAATGTGGTCATTGATCACTTGTCTTGACTATGATGGAATAACAAAGAGGAGGAGAGCCCACTCTCTGATCAATTTCCTAATGAACTCATCTTTTCTATTGTAATAAATGAACAAATTCCAGTAGAACCAAAATGGTATAATGGCATCCTCACTTATCTTCTCACTCAAGAGATTGCAAAAGATTTGGACTATAGGAAGAAACAATAGTTTCTTCATTAGGCCAAACGCTTCATGGAAATCAATGGACACCTTTACAATGTGTACACTGATATCTTGGTTGGTTGGTGTGTCACTAATGTAGATTAATTGTGCATTCTCTAGGATGCTCACAAAGGCCCTTGTAGAGGCCACCATGTAGGGAGACACATGACCATAGAAAAATCCTGATCATAGGATACTACTATCCCATAATCTTTAGGGATGCTCACTAGTTTGTCCAATCTTGTGAACATTGTCAATGAGATGGTGGAATAACTACATGAATGGAGGATCCTCAACAATGGATTCAACCATTAGAAGTCTTTGACATATGGAGCATCAACTTCATGGGTCCCATCATACCTATGTCAAATGGAAAGGCATATATAATCATAATCATTGATTACTACATAAAATGAGTAGAAGCAGCAACTATCATCGATTGTACATCATCCATTTTTGCAAAATTTGTACAAAAAAATGTTGTGAATAGGTTTGGGGTGCCATGCAAACTAATTTCTCACAACAGAAACCATTTTATAGGTGCTACTTTTCATAAACTCATGCAATGCTTGGGGGATGAACATAAATTAACAACACCTTACCATCCCCAAGACAATGGTCAAACAAAGGTTACTAATAGGGAGATCATAAAGATTATAACAAGAACTATTAGCACATATAGGAGAGATTGGAGCACAAAACTCAATGATACCCTTTGGGCCTACCGCTTAACATGGAAAATTCCTATAGGTTACTCTCCCTATGAGTTGGTGTATAGAAAATTACCAACCCTATCAGTTCAATCCAAGCTTCATACACTCTCAATAGCCTATTGTAACAATTGAAAACAATGATGTTTGGAATCACTAAGGGATCAATGGATGCATAGCCTAGCCCCACGTCCATGTGAGGGCCTATTGGAGGCTGACATGGGATGCCTAGAATGGTTTTGTCAATCAAACAAGGACTTACCAATGTGATGCCAAATGATGCTAAGTGTTAAAGCAATGCTTCACAGTGCTAAGTGTAGAGCATAGTCACGGGTGCCTGAGGGGGAGTGTAGTCAAGGGTTTTAGTGAAAATGAGGGTGTCAACATGCAGAGACTACTACCCGAGCATAGTTGTAATGTGACCACATGTTAAAAATGCAAAAGATGCAAAGAAAATGTGAAAAATGTAGGAGATAGAAATAGAACATCACCCCAAATAAGGTAAGCATATTAACTCCAAAAGGGGTTTATAAGGTACATGGTGTATGATAAGCATAGTGGAGAGCATAGTCATAGTCTTAGGAGTGTCTAGCCATGAATTTTGGTGCTCTTCATGGTGTTTGTGCCTATTGGGTTGGCCACCGTAGTGTACCATGGGCTGCTGTGTTCTATAGGGCTGCACAAGGGCTACAATGGGTCATGGTATGCAACTCTACCTCTCTGCAGTTTACTAGTGTGCCTTTGGGTCTTGTTTGCCTAAAGAATGCCAAAATGTAATTTCAACTAAAAGAAATGCCGACCCAAATTTTCCCACCCCTAGAATGTTGGGGACACAAGGTATTTATAGGGCTAGGATTAGCCCAAAATGTGGAGAGACTACCACATGATAATGGAATAGTTGGAACTACATCATCACCCAACTAGACTCTCCACTGAGGTAAGTAATGTTGTGTTGTGTTGTGCTCTATCAAACTCTATGAGGCTACGAGACTATGACTACACCACCAACTACATGTGAGTGTGTTGAGAAGATCGCAATGTACATAAGAAAATGCAACTTTTGGAGACTATGCTACGAGAATATGCTATCCACTATCTAAAGTGGGGTAGAGTGTAGTTACAATTTTGAGATAAAGGGGGGTGCAAAAAGGATGCATGTTGCTACCAAAGATGTGTTGGAAATGAGGTGAATGCCAATGTTATGTTGTGGAGGTCTTTGGAGGCTATTTTGTATGACTATGCTTGAATACACTCTATACTAGGGGAAAGCATAGTCCTAGACTTAGAAACATTTTTGTAAAATCTGGTTTCTAGTTGACTATGCTTGACTATCCTCTAGAGAAGTGGAGAGTGTAGTCTTAATAGTTAGAAAAAACTACAAAAAACTAGGCCTTGATGTTGTCTATGCTTGACTACACTCTCAGGTAGTGAAGAGCATAGTCCCAATAGTTAGAAAATTTTGCAAAAACTAAGCTTTCATGATGATTATGCTTAACTACACTCCAAGGTAGTGGAGAGCATAATCTTAGCACTTAGAAAAATCTGTAACAAAAATTCGTAAACTAGTGTTTGTGTTGACTGTGCTCTCTACTGAGCTGACTATGCTCTAAGGTAGTGGAGAGCATAGTTCCAACACTTAGAAAAAATTTTTAGAAAGTGTCATTGTTTTGACACTTAGGAAAATTTTTAGTTGAGATACTTTAGCCTAAATTTTATGGTGTTTCACTGGTCCCTCTTTGTTGATGTCTAGAGGAGTGGCTTGAGAGATGTCAACAAAGAATAATAAAACACCATAGTAGGCTTGGCACCAATATTGCTTTTCCATGCATGGTCGAATGTTGATGCACTATGCTCAAGAGTGTTGTAGATGGTAGTATCCTAGGACTAGAAGGTGTAGATAATGTGTTGAGGATAAAAGGGGAGATGAGATGCAAACATGGTGTCATGATGTAGGATGCCAAGTCAACATGACTGATGATGGACCATGGCACTATGGTGGCTTGCCCTTGAAAATGGTGAGCTCTCATCGAAGTGCTCATGAGAGAGCCAATGTGGATTTTAGGTTTGACTAGTTACAAAATTGCAGTGTGCTTGCTTAGGGATGTGCTTTTTCCTATTCTCATTTTATTTTATTTTTTGTTTTTTCTCTTTTTTTTATTTTTTTCTTTGCTTGTTTTTTCTTACTGGGGGAACCTATGTTTGGTTCTACCTAGTACTAACTATGAACTACAAGATGTTTTCCATTAGGAAAACTACATGCCACCTAATGGACCTTTCTTTGAAGCAACTATGTCACATCTATAGGATAGGTGTTTCCTCCCCAAGATTAGTTGTGTTGCATTTTCTTGGGCTTTGACTAGCCAATAGAGGCTCCCCATGGGATAACTTGTGCTACATCCACATTGGGTTCTATAGTTGACTTGAAGAAGATGTCATGCATTCACAGCACATGTGCATTAGGGGATTTGCAAGCTTTGCTATGCAAGAAAAATGTAAGGGTATGGAGACATATGGATGGGCATGCATAGGCCATAATGAGATGAAGGGGATGTGCACTCTTGAGTGGCTTGGCTAGTCCAATCATGCACATCAGAGTGATGTGATGACTTGCCACTATGATGAGATGTGTCTCTTCATGATCGCCTAGAGGCTTCATCCTACAAACACAACTCTACGAAGATATGAAAATCACAAAATATGAAATGCAAATAAAATTCCAGGTGCAAAGATGCTACAAATGCTCTAAAGGTTGAACCAATCACAAGTGTGCAAGAAGCTAGTGAAAGTGCTAGGACAATGATGTTGCAAGTGCTCCAAAGGTTACACTAGTGGCAAGTGCTCCAAAGATCAGAGACATGCTAGTTTAAGGTCCTAGTAGACCATTAACCTAGCTTAAGGTCCAAGTAAATCATGTTGTGCTAGTTTATAGTCATAGTGGACTGTTGTGTGTAAGTTTAATATTGTAGTAGACAAGTGTTGTGCTAGTTTTAGCATCATGGTAGATGAGTGTTGTGCTACTTTTAGCATCATGGCGAATGAGTTATTGTGCCAATTTAACATCATGAACCAAGGATGATTTATGCCAGTTTATAGTCATAGCAAACTGCTATGCCAATTTTAATATCATGGTAGATGTGCTATGCCAGTTTATAGTCATAGTGGACTGTTGTGCTAGTTTTAGCTTCATGGGAGACAAGCATTGTGCTAGTTTTAGCATCATGGCAGAGAAGCTATTGTGTTAATTTAACATCATGACTCAAGGATGATCTGTGCCAATTTGTAGTCATAGTAGACTACTATGCCAATTTTAAAGTCATGGTGGATGAATGTAGTGCTATTTTAACATCATAGTAGACGGCTGCTTACCTTGGTCGATATGCTCATGCAAGATCCTACAAAATAAACTAGAAAAAAAACATCAAGCGGCACCTATTATAATGAAATTAATGTGCAAATGAAGGGAAAGAAATGTGCTAAATTTTTTTTTTGAGAGAATGTTCGGGTCGTATTACTGAAAGTTATGGTACACGAGTATACAATTACAAAAGAGGGGGGGGGGGACATTAGGGATGGCCCACACTGAGGGGGGGGCCGGATGCCCACAAAAATTCAAAACTCAGGGGACACCGAGCTTAACCATCGAACCACAAAAACCTCATAAACCTCAAAAACGCCCAACAAGGGGGGGGGCGCAACCCCCAACAACAAAAGAGAGAGAGTGGGGGGGGGGAAGGGGGGGGCGTACCCCCAACAAGGAGGGGGGGGGGGGGTGCACCCCCAACCCTAAAAAACAGGCAGACGAGACGAAACCAAGAAAAAGGGGGGGGGCAGAGGTAGGGGGGAGAGCTAGGGGCGAGTCGGCAGGTGGCGACAGGTACACTGAGGTTGTTCCAACTCATGAAGCAGGTCCAGGGTGGCACGATGCTCCTCAGTGTCCATGAAGTTCGCGGCTTGTTGGAAGCCCTGCATAAGAGCCTCTCTCCTGCTCCGGTCTTCCGAAGAGTCCCCTGCATCAGGGTGGAATCTTGCGGATGCGCGTCTGATGTGTCGTCTGAGCTCCCCCCAGGAGCTCTCACAGCTAATGCCCAAAATGCTATATGGGCAGCGCCCCCCCTTGAGCCACTGGCGGGCACTGTGTTGATGTGCCTGGTCGAGTTGCCGTTGCAGTTGTTCTTCTTCCTCCTACAGGCGCTCCTGCTCCTCCCGGGCC
>MNCI01011846.1:554348-584808 GCA_015680685.1 Gnetum montanum | reverse complement strand
CCACCGCCACAAAGCTCGTAGTGGCCGCAAGGATCCCGGTAGCCACGAGGAGGCGTCCCTTGCGTGTAAGAAAATGGTTTGCCCAGTGATTGATGCGTTTCTCGAGCTTGGTCAGGAGGGGAGTCCAAGTATTGTTCCGTCCCCAATGGAACAACGGGATACCAAGGTAGGTATCGGTGAGTTTCCTGGTTTGAACATTCAGGATTTGTGTAACCTAGTGCTGCACCTGCGGGTCCACATTGATGAAGTACGCTGCCGACTTTGTACGATTGATTTCCAATCCTAATTCGGTGACCAATCTGGTCAGGGCCAAATTGATACACCGAGCTTGCGGGACCGCCGCCCGGCTGAGAAGCATGGTATCGTCAGCGTAGTGTTCAACACAGCAATCCACCCCCGCAATGTCCAGGCCCTCCACCCCCGAGGTACTGTAGTAAGATTGCATGAGGTCCATGGCAATGATGAAAAGCAAGGGGGACAGGGGGTCACCTTGCCTCAGACCTCTACTAGGGGAGAAAAAGCCCCACAATCGCCCCCCCATGTCAAAAGAGACCCCAGCGGAGGACTGGATATGCAGACATAATTGGATAAACCCAGGGTCAAAGCCTTTCCTATGCATGATGTCATGTAGGGCATCCCAGCTAAGCGTGTCATATGCCTTCACTATGTCTAGCTTGAGACATAGACCAAGAAACCCCGTAGTACGGAGGGAATGAAGGACCTCTTGCATAAGAAGAACCTGATCCTGGAGAGTCCTCCCATGAACGAAGCCTGCCTGATTACGTCCAACCAACTTAGGCAAGAGGGGTCCCAACCAATTGATTAGGAGTTTGGAGAAGACACGAATGAGAACATTGCACACACCAATGGGACGAAAGTGCTCTAGGCGGTATGCATTCAACTGTTTTGGGATGCAGATGATGCGCGAGAAGTTGAGTTCGTGCCGTACTTGTCGCCTGGCCAGCATGACGTTGAAAGCATCCAGAAGATTGGGTCCCACAATATCCAAGAAAGCTCTGAAGAACTCCAGTGACCAACCGTCCGGTCCAGGCGCTTTACCTCCCGGCATGTTGTTGATGGTGTTGGTCAACTCTGTCTCAGAGAAGGGGGCCAGAAGATGCTGATTGTCCGCAGCAGTGAGCACCTTTGCCATAGGGACGAAGATGGGCTGGGTGGTGTACTTGGTCCAAATGCACCCCCAGTATCGTGAGAGCTCATTGGTGATCCCTTGCGAGTCATCAACCACCACCCCAGCCTAAGTACGGATGCTACGGATGTGGGTTTCGCCACGCGTCTTAACCATGGCGAAGAAGAATTTCGTATGTCGGTCCCCCTCGCGGAGCCATCTAATCTAGGATCGCTGCCGCCAATAGGTCTCCTCCTCGTGGTCTAGACTCTGGAGTTGATAGAGGAGGTGCATCTCCTCCATGTGCAAGTCCTCCCCAGTCTCTTGTTGCGCCTGGATGTGTCCTAGCCACTCTCGAACCATCTTGTGGCCAACCCGAAACTAAAACTTCTCCCCCACCGGGAGGGCCTGGATGGTCCACTTGGGCCGAAGGAGAGCTTCTTTGAGGAAGGTCCAAGGGTCCATCCGACCCGGCTAGTAATCGACCCAGATGTCCTCCACCAGGGGACGAAGCCACGGCTTGGTAAGCCAAGTGGGCTCAAACCGAAATAGGCGTGGGGCCCGGGGTTGAGGCGGGCCAATGGACATAACCAGCGATCGATTGTCAGAAGCAGCCCGCTCCTGCCCAGTCACGTTGATGGTGATGCTGAGGAGGAGAGTAGAACTAACACAAACGTGATCAATGCGGGAGAAGACACGATGCACCCCTTTCCACCGGTTGCTCCAGGTGAAGCGGCAGTTTGCAATAGGTAGATCAACAAGAGGCGAGCGCTCAAGGAACTCCATGAAATCAGGCGCGCCCGGGGGGGGCAGCCCCCCCCCCCCCCCAAATTTCTCCCAGGGGTACAAACACTAGTTGAAGTCACCGACAACCACCCAGGAGCTGTGATCAGGCACCAGCAAGGCCACCTGATTCAACTCATGAAGCCATGATTCCCAAGCCTGCGCCCCATAGAAGTTGGTCAACCAAAAACCATGGGCGGGGACATGAACCATGATGGTCCATGGGGAGGTGTCCACAAGAGTGGTGGTGGGGCGTGCAAGAATGGCTAGGCCTCCGGCCCGGCCCTGGCTGGGTTGCAGGTATGTGGTCCAGCCTGTCCACTGGAGGTGATCGGATTCCGCAGCCTGCAGGGGGGGCGTAGTCGTCCCTTACGGCCCATAGTGACCTAGTTTCCCTCCTCGAAAAGCTGGTGGGCCGGGTTATTCGATCGGGGCCTGCGAAACCAACAGTCGGCCTCGCGATGGCCCGGCTTACCACCGCATGTGCATCCGACCGGCTAGTCCGTTCGGGGGGCCGTGTCGTGCAGCGGCTGGTCCCAAGTATCCATGTTTTCATAGGTAAATTGGAGGGATTTCTCCCCCCCTAGGAGTTCCAAGACAACCTCCCGGACGAGGTCGGTCGTCGTCAGGTTTCGCCATACATAGAAACGGGCAAAGCCCATCCGGTCCAGCGACCGCGTGACCCTGTCGAAGGTGATGAAATCACCGAAGTGCCCTACCACCTCCTGCAAGAACTCAAGACTCCATAACTCCCACAGGATACCGGCCACCCGGATCCAGACTGGGGCGCGGGTGAACAGATCGGGTTCTCTGTGAGCGCCAGGGCGTTAGGGGGTCAATGCGAGACCACGGGCCCCATAGAACCAAGGCCTGCCGAGAAGGACGGAGTCGTGGGCCTGCAAGGAGGGGAGGACAAAGAGGAGCAGGTCCTCCGAGAGGCTCCGGACTGTAACGTCCTCGAGTTTCCACTACTCCTTGACCCAGCGGCGAATCAGGTCAAGCCGGGGACGGCTCCCGCGGGAGATGAAACGGCCGATGAGGCTCCATTCCATGGTACGAACGCCTTCGGTAGGGGGTTGGCGGATGCGAAGGCGCAGGGTGTTGTTGGAGTGGGAATGAGCCGCGATGGTTCTGCCAGGTGCTGCGTCCGCGATGTCAGCCGTAGTCGCGGCCGTGATTGTTGTAGCTGTAGCTGCTGCCGCCGTAGTCGCGGCCGCCGTATTCACTGCCGTGGTTGTTGCTGCCGTAGTCGCGGCCGCCGTAGTTTCAGTCGCTTCCGTGGTTGCGGCCGTAGTTGCAGCTGTCGTGGTTGCTGCCGTAGTCGCTGCTGCCGTAGACGCTGCTGCCATCGTCGTTGCTGCCGTAGTCGCTGCTACCGTCACTGTCGTTGCCATGGTCGTTGCCATGTGCTAAAATTTTAAAAGTGGTACTTTAAGGTAATTTTGGGCCCCATGTGTTGCTAGTTTTGGACCTTTTTAGGCTATGATGCTAGTTTAAGGTTGTTTCAGGCCATGTGTGTTGCCAGTTTAAGGCCATGGTGGGCTGTAGTGGTAGTTTAAGGCCATTTTAGGCCATGTGTGTTCCCAGTTTTGGGCCATTTCAGGTCGTAGATGCTAGTTTAAGGTTGTAGTAAGCCACACGTTGGAAATGAAAGCATTAGTTTTAGGCCTTTTCAAGCCGTGTGTTGACAATTAAAGGCCATGGCAGGCTAGAGATGCTAGTTTAAGTTCATGGTGGGTAGGAGCATTATTTTTTTATGATTTTAATGTTTCTGATGTTTTTCATGTGTAGGCTAAGTGGATGAATGTGTAAAAAAAAGAGAATAAATGCTTAAACAAAGTGAAATGATGCGTAATCTAAGCAAGAAGGCTAAATGTAAATGAGTAAACAAATGCAATGCAAGTAAAAGTAAAAATGCATCGTGCATAGTAGCAAAGGGTAGGTAGGTGTCTAGCACATTTTGGGCCAAGGGGGACCTTGGTCATGCAATTGCTTCCTAATCTAGTGTGGATTAGGATGCATGTAGGGCTTAAGGTCCTCTAGGAGGTTGTTAGCTTCCACTACTTATTTGGATGTGTCAACCTTATGCACTGCATTGTTTATTGTAGGTATATCACTAGGAAGTCCAATTGCTAACCCTTGTTTCATCTCTACGTTGTTGATGGCCAAAGCAATAGCATTATCACTATGGATGATCACTTCACCACCTCCATACAAAAGGTGGATTTCCTAGTGGATGGGAGAGGAAATGGTGCATAGCTAGGCCAGCCAAGCCCTACCTAAGATCAGGTTAGATCTGAGCATTTTCTCTATCATGGTGAAATTTGCAAAGATGGGAAACTACTCCCCTACCATAAAGGCTATGTTGATGGTACCCTTGATAGTGATGTGTGATCCATTGAAGGATTGTAGGCATGTAGTTTTTGTTGGCCTCATTTTTTCTATGAGGGCTAACTTATCAATGATGGTGTACGATATTACATTTGTTCCCACACCATCATCAATGTGCAACCTATGAATCATGCATTGCCCAATGCATATGCTAATAAACATGGGTTGTGATGACCTTCCCTCACTTAGGATTGACCTTGATTACCTTGTTGCAAAATTCTAAGGGTGTTGGACCCAGTTCCTATGGTTCTAGGGGCAACATCACTACATTGATGGTGTTCTCATCTACAGGGATGTCCTCTGTAATAGGAATGGAGGCCAACACTCATGCTAGTGCTTCTGAGTGGGTAGATGAGGTTATGACCAGGTCATATAAGCTCAGTGTTGTTTTTTTCTATTTGAGCATTTGCTTCACCTAGGTTAATGCATTTGCGAAGTCCTTTCCATGGGCCATTTTGTTGGCCTTGACCTCCTCCATGTGATGTAAGATACATATCTCTCACAAACAAGACTTGGGCTTGGTTTGCTTGGCCTATTTGGGGGCCTTAGTACTTGGTTGTGTTTTTCTCATTGTGGCCTTTGCTTCGTCCATGGAGACTACAAGGGCAGGGATCAGCTTTAGTGAACTAAGTATTCTTTGGTCTTGTTGTTGCCTAGCCATCTTGCCTACGAGGTGTTCTTTTAGCCTCTTGTGTTGCCATTTAGTGGATCTACCCATGTTTTGGTGTAGTTAACCCTTGGAGGAGAAGGGACCGATACGTTGCCCACTACTAAGCTTTGGGTAGGTGAAAGGCCAACACATTTTGGCACCCTAAAAACAAACAGTTTCTTAGCAATTGTTGTTATGTCATGACATTTTAATGTTGTAGCGGAAAAACTATGCTAGTTTAATGTCATAGTGGATAGACTATGCTAATTTAATGTTGTAGAGGATGGATGCTATGGGACCCTGACCACAAAGGATGTTGTATGTGTACGAGGTGGCACTTTAATGTTAGTGTGGCCCCTGTCGATGTGGATAGGTTGGTTACCTGGGTGTCAGAGTTGGTAGCTTTGTGAGTTGGGGCTTTTGGCTACTTAGCTATGGCCCCATGGTTGGTTGCTTTAGTGTTTGTGTCTATCGTTGCCACTATTATATTTGGCTTTTTTGTGTGCTAGTTTTTATAAGCCACGTAGGTTGGGTTCTTATTGGCTTGCACTACCTCCTCTTTGCTCTTTGCTTGAGCAAAGGCTTGGCTCAGATACTTCAGGTCCAAATAGTATAGTTTCAACTTGATGAAGTTGTTAACTGCACCCTTGAAGATGGCCAAGAGATGCATCTTTGTAATGGGATTTTGTATTTCTTATAGCAAGGCACTATAGCGTTGAATGAATTTTTGCATGGGCTATAGGTGACCCTACTTAATCTACATGATCTAGTCCAAGGTTGTTTCATGTTTCAAGTTGTACCTGAAGCATGTCTCAAACTATCTTAGGAGATCCTCCAAAGAGGAGATAAAGTCCTTGGGTAGCACATAGTGCCAAGTTAAATCTTTGCTAGTTAGTGACATGATGAACATGCACATGATGATGTGCGGCCAGGCTTATAGTAGCAAGTACTCAAACTTGAATGTGACCAAGTGTGTGTTGGGGTCTCCTTCACTGTTATACTTGGTGAGCTGACGTAGCGGGACCCCCATTGATAGAGTTAAGGGTGGAACTGTAGGATTTATGGGATCATCTTGGTAGAAGTCCACCACCTTGACAATTTCAAAGGAGGTGGCCTTGAGCCACTTGACCTCTTCCGTTGAGGTTTGGATTAGCTGGAATGTCTGAGTCAAGTTGTGGAATGTACTAGCTGGTTGTGTGGCTATGCTAGCTTCTACATTGGTTGTACAAAGCATGGCCAAATTGCTAGTTGTAGAGCCATGTGATGTGATTGATGCGTTGGCTGTACTATGGGCACAATGACCAGGGAAAACCATGCATGTGGGTTGAATTGACGTTGAGGATGCTAATAAAGTAGGTAAGATGTAGGATGTCTAAGTCGATTAGGGTTTGGAGATGGCCCCTACATGAGTGTAGGGTTGGGCAAGCACATTTGCTACTGAACTAAGGAGTGGTTGTTGAAAGATAGTGTAAAGAGGGCTCTTACATTTAGAGCAAGCTTCAAACTTGTCTTCTTCCTCTTGTAGGGCTTCCTCATAGTTTGTTCCTATGTTGTGCTCATTTATACGGATGAGCTAGGATAATAACCAATGGTGGAACTTTGTGAGTGGGATGATTTCAAATGAGGAAGGGATGTACTCTCATCCATCTTGGTGGATTCGTTCAAAGCCCCATTTTGCTTCCATGTCAAGGTAATCTAGGGGTAACCCTACTTGGATCTTTGCACATCAGAAGTTATATTATTCATTGTTGAGCATGGCATGCTCTAGATAGATGGTGAAGGTGTCATGTGTGTTAGACACCAACGTGGAAGGCTAATTTGGATTTGTGTTCACAGATCAAGTTGTGAAAGGGAAAGCTATGAGTTACCGTTTGCAAAAAATGGCTAACTCTAAAAACTGCAAAAAAATGACTAAGTCTGGAAACTACAGAAAAATGGCTCTATGGAGACTATGCTTTCTATGCTGAGAGGCAACTATGCTTCATACTAAATATTCTCTCCACCAACTACACTTTCTACATTGAGAGAATAGAGACTTAGAAAAAAAGTGAAGAGTAGCACGATTTGGGTTACCACGCAGGGTCTCGGAAGGACTACCAACAGGGTCCAATCTACACCAACAAGGATTCAAAAAAAGAGGAAATGGATTGACCCTCCTAGCATCAAAAACTATAATGACCAAAAACTTTAGTGGCTAGAATGACCAAGGGGTCAATAGACGCACAACCTAACCCTACATCTGTGCAAGGGCTTGTTAGAGACAGAGATAAGGTGCCTAGAATAGCCTTTTCAATTAATTAGGAGCTTACCAATGTGATGCTAAATGATACTAAGTGTTAAAGTGATGCTTCATAGTGCTAAGTGCAGAGCGTAGTCATGAGTGCCCAAGGGGGGATTTTAGTTAAGGGTTTCAATGAAAAACAGGGTGTCGACACATGGAGACTACTACTTGAGCATAGTTGTAACATGACCACACATTAAAAATGTGAAAATTGCAAAGAAAATATGAAAATTGTAGAAGAGAGAAACATAACATCATCCCAAACTAGGTTGAGTGTAGTTAACTCCAAAAGGGATTTAGAAGATATGCAATGTACAACAAGAGTAGTGGAGAGCATAGTCATAGTGTTAGGAGTGATTAACCATGAAGTCTAGTGCTCAACCATGGTGTTTGTGCCTATGGGGTTGGCTTCCATAATGTACCATGGTCTATAATGTTCTACAGGGGGTTGCGGTGGGCCATGGTCTACAACTCTACCTCTCTGCAGCTCGCTAGTGTGCCTTTAGATCTCGTTTGCCTAAAGAATGTCAAAATGCAATGTCAACCAAAAGAAATACCAACCGAAATGCAAAGATGTCAATCCAAATTTTCCCACCCCTAAAATGTTGGGGGCATAGGGTATTTATAGGGCTATGGTTAGCCCAAAATGTAGAGAGACTACCACATGGTAGTGGGGTAGTTGGGACTATGTTTTCACCTAACTACACTCTCCAGTGAGGCAAGTGATGTTGTGTTGTGTTGTGCTCTGTCAAACTCTATGAGGCTACAAGACTGTGACTACATTGCCAACTACATGTGAGTGTGCTAAGAAGACTGCAATGTACCTAATAAAATGCAAAAAAAAAATACAACTTTTAGAGACTATGCTTTGGGACTACCTTGTCCACTATCTGATGTGGGGTAGAGCATAGTTACAATTTTGGGACATAGGGGGATGCAAAAAAGATGCATGTTGCCACTAAAGGTGTGTTGGAGATGAGGTGAATGCTAATGCTATGTTGTAGAGGCCTTTGGAGGTTGTTCTGCATAACTATGCTTGACTATGCTCTGGACTAGGGGAGAGTGTAGTCCTAGACTTAGAAAATGTTTTGCAAAATCTGGCTTCTACTTGACTATGCTTGACTATTCTCTGGGGAAGTGGAGAGTGTAATCTCAATAATTAGAAAAAACTGCAGAAAACAAGGCCTTGATGTTGTCTACACTTGACTACGCTCCTAAGTAGTGGAGAGTGTAGTCTCAATAGTTAGATAATTTTGTAAAACCTGAGCTTCCATGTTGACTATGTTTGACTACACTCTAGGATACTAGAGAGTGTAGTCTTAGCACTTAGAAAAATCTACAGTTTCTATCTTGACACTTAGAAAAAATTTGTAGAAAGTTTCATAACACTTAGGCAAATTTGCAATCGAGATGTTGAAGCCCAAATTTTGTGGTGTTTTACCTATTACTTAGACCTTGATCTTAGCCTAACACAAGAACAAAGATTAATCAACCTAAATGTGCTAGATGAAAATAGACTAGTAGCCCTATCCTTGAATGGAGTCCAAAAGGCATTCAATAAAAAGCATCATGATCTTAGAATACAAAACGAGAAATTTCAACAGAGAGATAAGGTTCTCTACTGGAATCCCACACATGTACCTCAACAAACTAAGTTCCAAACATTGTGGGAAGGGCCTTACATCATTTATGAAACTTTTCCTTCTAGGACCATGTTGATCTACAAACCTTGGAGCTTGAACAAAAAGCAGTTGGTCAACATCCACCAAGTAATAAATACCTCAATGGATGGACAACCACACTCCATTTTTTAGATCTCCTCCTTCCAACTTAGTTGTGGAGGAGATGGCCATCCATGCTAATCACATACATGGCTCCTTAGTTTTTCTATTTTTTTTACACATTTTTTTGCAAATTGTTTATTTTATACATTTTTGATTTTAAAACTTTTTCCTATTTTACACCATTTTTTATTTTGCATCATCATTAGCACATTTAAATTTTTCTTGAATATTTTACACTTTATTATATTTTAATTTATTTTATTGTGACTTTCTAATTTCAATTAATAAACATGCATTGTGCCAATAGGACACAATGGTGCTATAGCTGTTGTTAATGGTGGTTTACACTTAATGCTTTTGTTTGCTAATGTTTGGTTTCTATTTTTAAATTTTTGTACTGATGGCTAAGACCTGGTTTTTTTTTCATGAAATAGGCAGTGAGTCCATGAAATCCACCCATCCACAAAAAATCTATGGTTTTTCTTGTATTGGGAATATGAGGTCCCTTTCATTAAATAAACTTTTCATAAATTTGTGACCTTGGTGGTTTCTAAAATTAGGAAGGATTCAAAGGTTTGCATAGGGTGTGACTTCAAGGGGGCTCAATACTCTTTGTACTCTTCTACTCACTTGGGTGCATGAGTATTTTCATGGATTTCTTACCATTCCGTGTCAACCAATAATAGGAAGTTGAATAAGTCTTTTCATGGTATGATTTCCATCCAAAAATTTTAAAAAAAACATGATGGAAATTCAAAGCACATCCCTTAGACACATAAATGGGCTATAAGCACTAGTTATGGGACTAGAAAGACATGTTACCCATGCCTAAAGGTCCCCTCTAACTAAGGCCCTTTCTCACTTCTTTCTTCTTTTTTCTTCTCTTTAAGGAATAGTGGTTGTTCTATGGAAGCACTCTTATGTCTCATGGGGATGGATCTGTGCTAGAGTGGTGATGTGAAGTCATTGAAAGTGGTTAGTTTTGGTCTTGACTAAGGATGGATCTTCTCAGGTCATTTAAACACACTTTCACAAAGGACTTCTTATGACCTCTATTCAAAACTGCATTCTACATTCTCCATCATGCATTCATGCTATCCATAACTCACCTCACTGCCAATGGCCATGATCTTGTTCAATGTCTTTTTCTGATGTACTTGAATTCTTTAGTAGAATCTTCTTAGTTTTGGTCCTTAACTTTCATAAACCATTAATTAGCCATGGGACCCATAAACTCCTTTGGTTAAGCTTATGCAAGGGCAAACAAGGCATCTACCTACTATGGGGAGGACCCACTTGCATATCTTTTGATTGGGATCATTAGGCACATTATCCTTAGGCATTATTGCAATCAAAATCTTTCATGCATCCATCTTCTACATCTAACCGTGTGCTCCTTTAAGTGTTTTCTTTAATTGACAAATTCTCCATCAAATTTTAAATTTTCAAGCTTTCAAAGGTCCTCTTCAATGATTTCATCATATTCTTAGCTTTTCTACGAGTCCATGGATCCTAAATTCATTCAAAAATTTCTTGCATTTTTTGAAATACTCAAGTTTGAAAATTTTGTTTATAGACCTTGTAAAAAGGCCCTGTCGATGGAGCTCATTAATATATGAGGCCCCATATATGCAGCCCTATTGATGCAACACAAAAATACTATATGTGTGTGTGATCCCCCTTAGAAATTTTCACATTTTCTCACAAACGCCCAAGGAGTTTTTGCAATTTTTGAAGCTTAGAACCTTCTAGAATCCATAACTTCCTAACCATTTGTCTAAATCACTTTGTTCTTCAATCCTATAGCTTCCATAGGTAAGCTCTTAGTCATGGAGGCCATAAATGTGTCATTTTTAATAGAAATTTTTTTGACATTTTTCTAACTTCCACAAGGATTAACTAAGGAATCAATGTTAAAACACCAAATTATAGGAGTTAAACCCTTCCAATGAGCTCTAGCGACACTTATTAAAAAATTGATAAAATAATCAATCTACCATTGATGAGCCATGATATCGCACCTGTGATATCATGTACACGATATCATGGCCTTCCATGTGATATCACATACGCAATATCGTGGCCTACCTCGTTGCCTATAAATAAGAGGTGGGTGCACTTGGTTTGCATAGTTAGTCTTAGTCCCTTACCCAAACTCTTGCCTTTTCTTCCTCTCAAAGTTAGAATTATTTCTGCATGCCCGCAGTAGGAGTCATAACATGAACAGATCTTTATTCACACATTGTGTTCTTGAGCACACCTTGTGTACAGCGATAAAGATGAACTTTGTGATAAACCTTGCAGCATTCAGAATAGATTAATTAATGTTAATTACTATTACTTAATGCTTTCCTTAGTTAATTAATGATTTTCTCTCACCCTACAACTCTCCTAAGTAAGCATGCATGTAACACTTGGTAACCCAATAACAATTAGCATTTGGTAATCCCAATAGTTTTGCACTGGTTCAAGATGTGTACGGAAAGTGAGAACAGATACTAGTGTTAGGATCAGTTAGAGCCTAGTTAATAAGTAGTCAAATTAAATTAGTTACTTAGTTGTCTCTCTCCTCCCTTATTAGCAATAGGACATAAAAACATAAAAAGTTTAAAAATCATATGCCTAAAGTTTACTTAACCCTACAATTGTGACATACAAGTAAGCTTGGGAAGATAATGATTAATCAACCCATTCTTGTTCCACAAAGGCACATAAGCACTTAGTCCTTGGAATTTGACCAAATCATGCGTGGATGCTCTTATTTGTATGGTTGAGCTTAGGGATACCTCACTGCTCATCATTGACATTGTTGCTACGGACTTTGTTATTTGTGCGCTAATTAGAACTTAGAAAATATTTCTCATCATTGGAATGAACCCTTAGGGTTGGTTACAAGAAAAAAAATGAATAGATAATAATATATAATACATTGCATACTAAATAGGCAATCATGTCTCCTTCTTCATACGAAAGTGTTTCACCACCTAGGTCTGATACAAGTAACAATCGGAGGCATAGTACACATGATAATCTACCAGTCCTTCAACAGTTTCGTGTGGTATATGTTCATCCTGATGAATATGTACCAAAATTTACCTTTATCCTCCACTAGGATGAACAACTGTGTTGGCGAGATTTAGAAGGTAACATAGTGTTATCTCCTAATTGCTCTATCCTAGGCATGCTTCTTTGTGATCTCACACGAATTGGTATGTAGCACTTACAGGTAAAGTACGTTGTGCATGATCATGACTCAAGAGAGATTTGCACAATGTCAAAGGGATTTGCAACAAGAGAGAAGCCATGAATCCATGAAGGGAAAGTTGTCACAGAATGTCCCACATGTCCTAATTGAAAATGAGGGTGGTGAACCTGCCTTAGGTAGTCACCCACAAAATGATGTTCCTTCTGTTGACTTTGGTCAAGGGGTTGTGTATCAGAATCTTTGCTTAACTATCCATAACCTAGATTTTGGTATCGACAGACATAAAGGCTCTAAAAAAGGAACACAAACACATGACAAAAATGGACATTCCGATCGTAACTGCAATCGAGGCCGAGACCACCGAAGAGAAGGAAGCAGACATCAACATTATGATGGTTCTCCTTCTTCTTCACCTTCATCATCTCCTTCACCCTCTCCTTCAGGATCTGGAAACAGTCACAAAGGAAAAGACCATGAGGATAAGGGTAAGAGAAACGAGAGTCATAGATAAAATAGTCAAGAAAGGGGACAAGGGCACTCTAGAGAAATACACTGTGAAAGAAGGGAGAGTAGGGAACAACATAGGCATCATAGATTCCATAGATGAGATGATCATGATAAACCCCTACTCGCTACTTGAAGTATGATAGACATAATTCAAGCTATCAGAATCCCAACAAGGCACCAAAAAGATAGTAGGATCAAGAGATTAAACATGAACAACATCCCACGATTTGAAGGAGGGTACAAAGTGGATCGCCAAAATCATCTACAAGCATTTCATCATGCATGTTCCTTACAAAACATAGAAAGTGAATGGAAGAAACTTAAGTGGTCCCCATGGACACTAGTCAAAGAAGTAGAGAGCTGGTACTGATTCTTAGCACTAGAATCCATTCATAGGTGGAGTACCATGTTAGAATTGTTCAACAAAAAGTACCAAGCATACTCCCGAGTGTCCAACCTGTGAAAGCAAATCCAAGGCTAGAAACAAGGAGGACATGAACCCTTGGATGCTACCATGGGCCAATATTTTGCACTAGTACATCATTGTCCTGGCCATGGTTATTCATAGAGGGATCAACTACGCCATCTCATAGATGGGCTTAGGCATGAAATGAGAAGAACCCTTGGGACGTATGCCCAAGGGAAGCTATCTGAGATTAGGACCCATCAAGTTCAAAGATTATTAGAGAAATTTGCTAAAGAAGAAGGTGAACTAAGGAAAAGAGAGAGTGCAGAGGAATATAACAGAGATCCTTCCCTCTAAAAGAGGGAAGTAAGATTTTGTGAGGATGAAGAAGAGTCATCACTCGAAGAGATGGTGAACAGGGAAACCTTGCCTATCCAAAATTTAGCATTGGAACTATCAGCAAAGGTAGACAAAATGTGGGATTCCCTAGATGATAGATTTCAAGCCATTCTTAAAATAGTATAGGAGTCTAGAGAGCAAGGTAGTGATTGCAAAAAAAGAAAAAAGAGAGAAACTAAACGTGCACATAACAAGGGTAAAGGAAAATTTTCCATCATTGAAGAGGTTTTGGATTCAAATATGGACAACAATAGTGGATGCGAGATATGCCAATATGACCATCCTAAGGGATGTTGCCCTATAATTTCACATTTGTAAGAGTCTAGGGTGTATGCACTCAACTCATAATTAAACAAAAGGAAAACACCCTGAAGGTTACCTTATCCTCAAGGTAACCCAAGGTAGTTCCACCAACCTTTAACATATTATCCAAGTGGAACTCCACCACAACCAATAAATTAGTATCAATAGTGGCAATACCCACAATCATGGGGAATGCCACCACCATGGCAACAGTATCCTTACCAACAACCTGATCCATATCGATATTATGTGTAACAACTAGTCTCTCCACATGACTCTACTAGTCATGTTACTCAACCTCACTACCAAGCTCATGAGTATTATAGGACTCCTTCTCCTAGGGGTGATGTTCCACAAACATATCATCCTTCTCATCTGACTACACCTCTTTCACCCTTAACTCCATTACCACCTACTCTAGCTATGCAAGGTGAAATCCCTACCCAACCACAGTAACATAATGCCACAAGGGCTATTAACCCTCAACCTACTATTGGTTCTAACAACTACATGAAGAAAAGACCTTTCTTTAAAATCAATAGTCCAACTAAGCCCTTGCAAGCACAAGTGGCTAATTCTTAAACTGCCACACTATCACTTGAAGCTTTGGAGCTCCCTTCAACCCAAAAACTATGCTCAACACATACGGTCATGTTAACTCATGTTTTCATCGATTGGATAAAAGTTGGCCATCTTCCTAGGAAATTCTCTAATCTTGGGAGTCCTCTGATATGTCTATGAATCTCTAGAAATGAGCTGTGCAAAGCTCTTTTAGATTCAGGTTCTAGTGTCAACTTGATTTCTCAAGAAATGTACAAGGCCTAGAACCTACCTCTACTAAACAAGAGTAACATTCATTTAGAGTTGGCCAACCAGTCCATCACTGTCTCGTTGGGACTAGTGAAAAACATTGTCACCAATGTTTATGGGTGATCGTATCCAGCCAACTTCCTAGTGATTCAAGTGAACAACGATAAGGGGGACTTCCTAATCATAATGGGAAGAGCACGGCTAAGCACAATTGATGTGCACCTAGGAATCCATGATCTTTCCCTAGAAATATCAAAGGAAAATACATTTGGAAAGATCGAGAAGAAGAAAGTTCCATAAATCACATACAGTGACATAGGGTGTAATTGTGTGTAGAAGTTATGGTTTGTACAACGTTTAACATTGCCTGCATGCAACCAGTGTGTACAAGTGATTGATATAGAAAGATTCTTATATGCAGCAGCCACAAGACAAGAAGACACCCAGTGGCTGATAGCTAATCAAGAGAGTAGTTCAACTATGTGCATAGAACCAACTGAAGGTTTGACTTGCACTTACATTGATAACATAGACACATTAGAGCAAGTCCATCACCAACTTCCAAGTATTGACCTTGAAAATATCAATTGGGAAAAGTTGGAAATCCCTGATAAGTTTAAGCAAGAGCCCCTTGAGCTAAAATCATTGCCCACCGATATGGAATACACATTTCTTAAAAATGGAAAAATTGGTAATTATTAACGCGAAGTTTACTCCTCAACAAAAAGAAAGACTGCTAAAAGTGATAAATAAATGTTTGAAAGCCTTCACTTGGTCATATTCCAAATTAACTAGAATAGATCCTAGGATATGCTAGCATAGAATTTACACCGACCCCTCCATGAAGCATCAAAGACAACCATAGAGGCAATTGAACCCAAAGCTTAAGCAAGTGATTAAGGAAGAAATTGAACAACTTCTAAAAGCTGGGTTCATAGACAACATTGTTGATAGTGAATGAGTTAGCCCCTTAGTTATAGTGCCCAAAAAGGAAGGCAAATGAAGGGTGTGCATAGATTTTAGGCTACTAAACATGGCAACATTCAAGGACTACTTTCCATTTCCATTCATTGACCAAGTCTTAGACACCATCATAAGGCATCACTACTATAGTTTTCTAGATCAGTACAGTGGGTACAACCAAATACAAATAGCCACAAAAGACCAAGCCAATACTACATTCACCAGTCCTTGGGGAACATTTGCATACAAATAGATGTCATTTGGCTTGTGCAATGTCCCTGTAACATTTCAACGATTAGTTCTAAGCATATTGCAGTAGCAGATAGGAAACAATGTAGAGGTCTTCATGGATGACTTCTCCACCTATGGAGCAAACTTTGATCAAGCCTTGGATCAGTTAGAGCAAGTATTAAAATGATGTGTAGAAACCAATTTAAGGGCCAACTAGTAGAAAATCCATTTGATGATCCAAGAAGGCATCGTACTAGGACATAAAATTTCACGAACAGGGATAGAGGTAGACCCTAAAAAGATCAAAGTTATCCAAGGAATTACCCATCAACCAGAAACTGTACAAGATATCTGGTCATTCCTTAGACACAATGGCTACTACAAAAGTTTTATTGAGAACTTTCAAAGGTTAAAAAATCATTTCTTGAACTAACAAAAAAGGACGTACCTTTCAAATGGACTAGGGAATGTGAACTAGCTTTCCATACTTTAAAACAGAATCTCGTAGAAACACCTATTCTACAAGCTCATAATTTTTCCAAACCATTTTACATAATGATTGATGCATCCAACTATGCTTTAGGAGTCGTACTTACACTGTTAGATGATCAAAACATCCTTATTACATCCACTGTGCAAGTAGCAATATTGCTAGTGCATAACTTAACTACACTACAACAAAAAAAGAATTAATGGTTGTAGTGTTTACACTAGAAAAATTTAGGCATTCATACACATGGATCATAGTGCAATAAGGTTCCTAATGAATAAACCAATGGTAAGCTCTTGCATTATATGATGGCTTGTAATCTTACAAGAGTTTGATCTTACAATGATTGATCAAAAAGGCACCCAGAACATAGTTGCTAGTCATTTATCTCGGTTGTGATGGGACAACAAAGAGGATGAGTATCCAATTTCTGATTATTTCCTAGATGAACTCCTCTTTGTAGGTGTAGTGAATAATCAATTAACCATGGAGACAAACTAGTATAGTAGTATTCTCACCTATCTCCTTACAAAAAAAATACCACAAGGGTTTGACGCTAAAAAGAAATAATAGTTTCTTCACCAAGCCAAGTATTTTATGGAAATCAATAGGCAACTTTACAAAGTATGTTCTGATGGCTTGGTTTGATGGTGTGTTCCTAATGTAGATCAACTACGAGTTCTCCAAGATGCTCATGAGGGTCCTTGTGGGGGTCATCACACTTGGAGACAAATAGCCATTAAGATCTTGCTTGCAAGATATTATTGGTGTACATTGTTCTGATATGCTCATCATTTCTTCCAATCTTGTGAGTGCTGTCAACATGATGGGGGGATGACTACTAGAATGGAGGGTTTACAACAATGGATCCAACCTTTAGAACCCTTCAACATTTGGGGAATTGATTTTATGAGGCTAATTACACTAATGTCCAATGGAAAAGCTCATATTATTGTTGTCATTGATTACCTTATAAAAATAACATAAGAAGCTGTTGTACATGATTATACATCATCTACAGCTACACGATCTATTGAACAACAAATCATAAATAGGTTTGGTGTGCCTCGTGCACTTATTTCAGACAATGGTACACACTTCATAAGTGTGACTTTTTGAAAATTAATGCAACACTTAGGGGTTAAGCACAAACTAACTACACCATATCACCCCCAAGCAAACGGTCAAGTCAAAGTCACCAACAGGGAGATTACGAAGATATTGACAAGAATCATTAGCAAGTTTAGGTGAGACTGGAGCACTAAACTGAACAATGCTCTTTGGGCATACCACTCCACATGAAAAATCCCTATAGGATACTCTCCCTATGAGTTAGTATACGGTAAATTACCAATGCTTCTCATTCAAACTGAGCTCCGTACACTATCCACAGCATGTGACCTCAACCTTGACCTCAATCTAGCACAAAAACAACAGTTGATGACCCTTAACCTGCTAGATGAGAATTGATTGGCCACCCTGTCATCTAACGAATTGCACAAGGCCTTCAATAAACAATGTCATGACCTAAGAATTAGGAATGTTAAATATCCATCAAGAGACAAGCTTCTCTATTGGAATCCCACACATGTGCCACAATGTACCAAATTTCAAATGTTGTGGGAAGGACCTTATGTCATTCATCCAACTTTTCCTTCAGGGGTCATGATGATATACAAACCTGAGAGCCGAGATAAGAAACTATTGGTCAATGTCAAACAAACCAAACCTTTCCATGAGCTTAGATTAGCCAGTACTCATACTACCGCTATTGGTGGACAACCTTTCTCGCTATTTCAGATCTCCTCCTTCCAACTCAACCGTGGGGGAGATGGCCACCTATGCCAACCATTCTAGGCCCTCAGCCCTTTCTATATTTTTTGTTTTTTTATTTTACACATTTTGGTTTTACACATTTCTTTAATCTTTCTTATTTTTCTTTGGCACCATTGTTCACATTTTTACTATTTCTTTGCTTGGTTGATTTACTTTCATTCGTCATACAATAAGTGCTCCTGATGGTGGATTGAATTATGTACTATTGATTACTGATGTTTGGTTTTTACCTCTAAATTATGATGTTGATATTATGATATGGTTCTTTTGATAAAATGGGTAATGAGTCCATGTCATCCATTCATTCATACAACTCTGTGGTCTCCCTTTTTTCTAATCAACTTCTTCATAAATTGGTGGCTTGGTATTTTTCAAACTAAAGGAAGGATTTAATGGTTCAAAAGGATGTGACTTCAAGGGGATTCGATGCATTTTTGGTGGCCATTCTCTTGGGTGATTGGATGCTTTTTCTTGGGTTTTTCACCATTCTATCATCGATCAAATATCAGGAAGCTGAGTGAATAAAAATAATTATTTGCATGGTGTGGTTTTCACATTAAAAAATTGGAAATTCAAAGCACATCCCTTAGACATAATAAAGAAATATGGACTATAAGCACTAGTTATGGCACTGGAAAGACATGTTACCCATGCTTGAAGGTTCCCTCTAACTAAGACCCTTTCTTGCTTCCTGCTTCTCCATCTCGCTCTCCTTGGGATGGTGGTGACTCTTTGTGGAGGCATTCTTGTTGCTTCAAGAGGATGGATTGGCCAAGTATATTGATACAGGGTCACTAAGTGTGATTGGTTTGATTCTGGATTTGGAATGAGTTCTACTCAGTGATATTAACCATGACATACACAAGGGACTTTACACAACTTTTCTCTTGGGATTCCATTCCATTTCTACTCTCCATCTTTCTTTTCATTATCCACCTCATTGTCGATTTTATGATTATTCCATATCTTGGTTGATGCATTTTTTCCTTGGTAAATTCTTGTGGGTAAGTTTTTAACTCTTTCTTCCAAATGACATTCCTAGAGCCTATGGACTCTTTGGTTTGTGGGTTTGTCAAGGCATAAAGGCCATGAGCCTACTTTGGGAAGGACCCACTAGCATTTCTTTTTGGTGCAATTGTTAAATTATTTTCCTTAAATATTCTCTGCAATCCACCATTTCTCATTTCATCCCCATCTTTGACATCCACTTTATTGGCATCGATGTTGTTATTTTTTCCATATTTCTTGTTCCTTATATTTTTCCATCTTATTTCTACCGAAGGTTTGCTCTTAGTTGTGGGGGCCCTAGCATAAATGTTTCAATTTCTCCATTCTACTACTTGCCTAACCCCTACACCTTGGGTAGTTATCAGTAATAAACCTTTAATCTAGTTTCTACCATAACCACAACCTAGCCAATGTGCTTTATATCGAGACAAGGTATCAATTGCATTATGGCTTACTTATCCTTGCTCATTTGTGACTGTGTTGTGTATGAAAATGGTGATTACATGAACTATGGATTGGAATAGGAGGAAGGACTTAGGATGGATTGGAGCTGGAACATTTACGCTGGGAACAAGTCTAGTTGCATGGCTATGGATAAACAATGAAGGGTGCAATCTCAACCTTAACAACAACATGCCTTATTTTCTTTTCTTCCTCTTTCTCTTCAAGCTGTCAAGTGAAGGTCTAGATGTCATCCATGTACAGTGTTCACCACAAAAGGTATAAACACCAATATTGTAATATGTTTGTCAATCCGTTCACTGGGTACTTTGAGTTTGTTTTTCTCTATCACTATCAATTCTCATTCAATCAATAATCTCATACCTTCCCAATATTTTGTAAGGAACTCGAGAACAAGTTTTCATTTAGTCATGGGGGTATGATGAGCCGCGATATCATGCCCGCGATATCGTGGCCTTCCATGTAATATCACATACACAATATCGTGGCCTGCCTCATTGCCTATAAATAAGAGTCGGGTGCACTTGGTTTGCATAGTTAGTCTTAGTCCCTTATCCAAAATCTTGTCTTTTTTCCCTCTCAAAGATAGAATTATTTCTACGTGCCCATAGTAGGAGTCATAAAGTGAATGGATCTTTATTTGAGCATTGTGTACTTGAGCACACCTTGTGTATGGCAATAAAGATGAACTTTGTGATAAGCCTTGTAGCATTCAGAATATATTAATTAATGTTAAGTACTATTAATGAATGCTTTTCTTAGTTAATTAATGATTCTCTCTCACCCTACAACTTTCCTAAGTAAGCACACATAGTACGATCACTTTGAGCATGTGTGTAACACTTGGTAACCTAGTAACGATTAGTGTTTGGTAATCCCAATAGTGTTGCACTAGTTTAGGATGTGTACAGCAAGTGAGAACAAATACCGATGTTAGGATCAGTTAGAGCCTAGTTAATAAGTAGTCAAATTAAATTAGTTACTTAGTTGTCTCTCTCCTCCTTTATTAGCAGCAGGACATAAAAACATAAAAAGTATAAAAATCATATGCCTCAAGTTTACTTAACCATACAAGCATGACATACAAGTAAGCTTGGGAGGATAACAATTGATCAACCCATTCTTGTTCCACAAAGGCACATAAGCACTTAGTCCCTAGAATTCAACCATATTATGCATGGATGCTCATATTCGTATGGTTGAGCATAGGGATACCTCACCACTCATCAACCATGGTTCAATAGTAGCCAAGTGTAACTAATTAATGAGATAAGGTATCTAAAAATTTTAAGTTATACATTATATGTACTAATCCACAGATGTGTTGTGACCATAGATGGCACCAAAAGGTAAACACACATAAGAAGGAGGACCATCTCAACTAAGGGAAAAATGACCAAGAATGAGAAGGGGCCAAGAATAGGTCTAGGAAGAATTGATCACAACCCATGCCATAAGACCTCTTAAGGAAGAGGCTGAAGTGGAGTCTATTCATCATATTCTAGAATAGGTGCTAGCAATAAAAAATTTCCATTAGGATGAGGTACTAGCCCAACAAGAAAACCTTGAGGTAACCTTGACAAAAAACTACCTAAATCAAATCAAATCAAGGGGGTCCAAAAAATAGTGCTCCAAGAGTTGAACTTTGGTTCTTTCTTGGAGCAAACACCTAAAGAGGTACAAGACCAACTGAAGACCTTTCCCATGTAGTCAATTATCACTTCTAGTGGGGAGTGGTATATGGGAGAGATGTTCCTTTTCTAGAAAAATTAGCAGGTCAATTTAATGATCAAGATCAAGGACATTTCAGTGTCCTACTCAATGTAACAATTACAAAGGTACTTACGTTTCCTAAAACTAGGATGAATCTCACCAAGATTCTGATGTAGGAATATCCAAGCATAAAAAAGGAATGGATTTAATGGTGCTATGGTGTAGACTGCAAGGAGTATGGTGCACTCACACTAGTAGAAAGAATCCATTACAAATCCTTTCACTTAAATCCCATGGTGAAACTTAGCAAGATCATTGCCTTTTTTACCTATGCATGTGCTAATCTAAGTGGAAGATTCCCCATCAACCTTCCATAGCCAATCTATCTAGAGATAGAGAAGTAGTTCAAGGATAATAAACATGGAAGGAAGGCATTCTCCTTCGTGTGCCTTATCAGAAAACTATGTCAAAGGGGATGAATAGTTTGCTACACTAATGATGTTTTTTGACATGCTTCAACTGCTAATTGGGTGGAGATGATGAAGGATAAAACTCCTACAACAACAATCCAAGAAGAGGAGCAACAACCACCACTTCACCTACCACTTAGAAAATAGTGCTAGAGGTCATTGCAACATCCCAATGGTTATGTGAGTACCAAGAATGGATCTTGAGTGAGCAAAAACAACAAGTAGGCATGAGTGAAGGAGACTCATCTATGTATTGCCCTATAATGAGTCACCTAAATGAGGTGGCCCAAATAGCCAGCTTGATGGAGGGAGGTGGACCCATTTTCTCTACCCAATGAATGCACTTGTTCTCAAGGTCAAATCCTAACATAAAAAAGATAATGGTATATCTCTTAGAATAACAACAACTCCCAACTATTTTTTGGAATGCTGTGACCTTTCAAGTGTGCTTGGAGGAGGGTGAGGGGACAATAGTACTAGTGATGCAGCACCAAGGACAAGAAACAATAATAGAGGTGGTTTCTAATAAAATCATTGAAACACTCAATGCACTTAGAGCATCTGTACCAAATTTCACTACACTTAAAGATGTGAAAATTTCCACAGGGATCATAAGTGGTAGATTAAGCATAGCATAGCATGAATAACTATTGGACCAACTAGTAGGAACCAGGAAACTAATTCTAGATGTCTTTAACCTTCTAGATATTATAACTGCAACCTAGTCAGAGCTACTAGAGGCAAGGAAAAAGAATATTATTTTGGAGCAACAACTCAAAACAACCAAGAAGCTAAATGAATGCTTGGTTGTGAAGGTTGCTAAACTAAGACCCCAAATTGCCAATCCAGCATTGACAAGAGATGAAACTCTTAAATAGATTAATACTAGGTTGAAATGAGTTGAGGATGCAATGAAGATAGTAGTGTTCTATCGATCCTTAGCAGAGGCCACCCAACATAAAATTTAGAAGGCCTTGGATCTAACCCACCAAGAGAATGTATAGCTAATCATAGAGAATCATTTCCTGTGAAATGTTAATATGCATAAACAATAGTTAACTAATTTTATCCATCAACAACAAGAGCAACTAGCTAGAGTAAATATAGAGTTAACAAGATTAGTAGTTGAGAACAGAAACCTTTACATGGAGGAGGTTCATGCCCTTTTCCAAAAGACTACAATAGAAATCAAAAGCTCTCAAATTTTAGGGAGTCAAAGATCACTATAGAGACTAGGTCATCCTATAGAAGAAAATAAATGAGAAACACATTTAAGTGGTGAAAGTAAAGATGAATGAGACCCTCCAGAAACTCCAACAAGGATGAGAATTATGGCAGCCCATCATTGATGGGATTGATGAATATAATAAAGTAGAAATTTGTCTAAAGGAATTGTAGATAGAGGAGATGACCGAATATATGGAGCTTTCCAATCTTCAATATGTAAACTTGGCTATGTTGATTGCTAGATGACTTCGATCAAAACTAGAAAAGTAGGTGGCCAACTCGTACTTGTTGTATAAGGCTGAGTTCAAGCACCACAAGGATAGCAAGTAAAAGCTTTCAAAGGAAAACACTAAACTTGAGGTTCTCAAGGAAAAATATACCAATCAGAGATCCACTATTGAGATCTTGGACAAAAGAATGAACGACTACCAAGAGCTACAAAACTTATTCAAGGTGTTTGATGTTGAATGCAAACAATTCACTACCTAGTTCATCAACATTAAGAAGCTATTCTCAGTAATGCACTGTCTATATGATACCCCCATTCCAGTTTACATTAGCAATGCTACATGGACTATGAATGATCCCTAAAGTAAGGAGGAGAAGATGAAGGCATTATTGGATACTTTTCACCTTCCACTGGAGGTACTAATCCACCATGTGAAGCTGATGAAGGTTCTTCAGAGCCTTAGGAACCTCCACTGCCTAGGACTATTTATTCTTCTCAACCACCTTCACACCATCAAAGGATGTGCTATCCAATTTGAATAGTTATGTCATGGTGTTCAAGTTTGTTTCATGAACACCACAAATTTTGTAATGATGTTGATTTGTACACTTGGGCACTCAATTTTTTTATGTAAGTTTCTTGTGTCAAATGTTAGTCAACAATCCCATACCTTCCAAAATTTTGTAAGGGAACTTGAGAATGAGTTTTCATTTAGTCGTGGGGGTATGATAAGGTGTCAAAGTGTTGCATTGATGGGCCCTCATTGACGAGGCCATGTTGATGTAGCATTTGCTACATTTATGGGGCCCTGTCAACGTAACTCCATCATAAAGTTTATAGGTACTCACTCACCCACCGTGTTTATGGAAAGTCTTGTCATAACATTTTTGTCATTCAAAGTTAGAATATTTTTTCTAAGTGCTTGTCATAGGAGTTAGAAAGTATACGGATCTTTATTGGAGCATTGATGTACACACCAATGTGAATGACACTAAAGATGAGCCTTTTGATCAAACTTTGTAGCAGTTGGAATAGATTAATGATTTATTTTTACATTTAATGTTTTCATTAATCACATGATTAATTAAGATAAGTAATACTTTATTAATTAAGTAGTTAAGCTAAATAGATTAAACACATAAGTACGACCACTTCAAGCATAACATACAATGCTTAGTGATCCTAGTAGCACTTAACTCTTGGTAACATAGCAGTGTTGTATGTGTTCAAGATGTGTATGAAAAGTGGGATCATATTCTTATGTTAGGATGGTTATTTATTAATTATCAATCAAATTAGTTAAATTGGCTAATAAATTGAGTTTCACTTATTATTAATCGTAGGTGAATAAAACATAAAATAATAAAAATCATGTGTCCCAATTACACTTAACCATACAACTAAGCTTCGCAAGTGTAGTTGGGAAGACAATGATCATCATGATTACATTTCACTTCCTAAAACCAACATACTTAGGAACTTAAGGTCTATAGAATTTGACCAAATTGCACATGAACGCTTGCAATTTGTATGGTTGGGCGTAGGGTATTCTTGTCGCTCATCAGTCTTTTTTGCCACTAAGTGGTGGACATCTACTAATGCTTATTAGGATTCCTTTCAATTATTTTTCTATTATTTGCTATCATTAAGCAATGATGGTTAGTCAATAGAGTAGATATTACTTTTTTACTTTAATTTTCTCTTAATTGCTCATTATTAGCATGTAATGTTAAGTTAATAAGCAATTACTAGTTCTAATGTGACATTAATTTTTGCTATCAATTACACAAAGATGGCTAACTTAAAATAATATGAATTTTCTCTTTATTTGCATAAAAATTTTTACAATTGAAGTACATCATAACTTTTAATGTGACATTTTATTTCAGTGTGAAACAACATTGATGCTTTACAAAAAATTCTATGCATCATATACAAATAATGTAAAAAATAATACAAAAAAATGCTCAATAGTCTTATTTTTCTTAAGTAGTTTTTTTTTTCTACTTATTCATCAATTTGCAATGGGGTAGGCTATTTTTCCAATCTCTAGCTACTTTCCCTAGGGTCTACACAAAAATATCAAGATAAATAAGTTGTATTTCATTTTGTTATTTAGATGAAATAAAATAAAATTATTACCTAAAGTTTTGATGCTTACCCTACATCTCTTTATAAATCTCTAGTATTCATTGTTCTATCTCCTTCAAGCTTACATTGCTATGTCTAATGTGTTAAAGACTAAACTTAGAATCTTTGATAGAATGCTAGTGCACTCTTTTTCATAGTCCTTTGGTTCCTCTACAGTGATATTATAATTATCTTCTTTAACTCTAGGTTCTTCCTAGGGTTCTATTTCTTCTTTTCTGGTGTGGTAGTCATTACACTATTGGCAAAATTTTCAAATAGTTCCTCTAACTTTGTTTGTTTAATAAATAGACTTCTTATTTCCTTATCTATGTATAAACTCTTATTCTCCTCTAACAATCTATGGTAATCTCATTTCTATCACTACTTATTTGTGATGAGGATCTCCCATGGGTTCCATAATCTAAGCTCTCTCAAAGTTACAAAATAGCTAATTTGAACAAGAAAAGGAAAATAAAAGTTTTGTTCTTGCTTAAATGGATAATTTACATATGAAAGGAAGCATAATTCCCAAGGAAAAACAAGAAATTCAATCAAACTCTCACACACTCAATCAAAGAAAACACACTCACATGAATGATAATTAAGGCACCTTGTCAAGACTCTATCTTTCTTTACTCTTCTCTCAAATTATCTCTCTCTTTCTAGACTCTCTCTCTTGATCAAATTGAAGGCCCAAGAGGTCTATTTATATCCTTCCCACACCCCCCTATCTCTTTATCTTCTCTCCAATTTACCATTCAATTTTATATCCATTAAAATACATGTGAGATGTCTAGAAGAAACAGTAGACATCTATCCCAAGTGTAGAGATATTAGAGTAGACATCTTAGGCTTAGATGTCTTGAAAGTATGTAGACATCTAATATGCAGTATAGACATTTAATAGTTAGGGTAGTCATCTATCCTACCAAGATCAAAGTTAAAGATGCTTATTTTGAGGCATGGAACATATGGACATATCCAAATAAGTTCCCATAGCTCCTAGAACATCCTGAACTCATCCAAATAGTTCCAAAACACTCCCAACCATGTCAAAATACTCTAAGATCATCATCAACAAAACAACACAAAAATTCAAACATAACAACATACAAACATCTATGGACAAACATATTGAGGATTGGACGTGGGCTACATGATATCCTCATCATCTCTCCCATCCTTAAGAATTGAAACATCTCCTCAAGTTGGTTGTACACTTGGGATAGCATTAATCCCTCACAAAGCCAAATCTTTTTCATGGATCCAAATAGCATTTTTAGATCCTTCATCATTCCAATGCACCAAGTACTCATGAACTTTTCTACCTCTTATGCTCCTAGCCTCCCTTGCTTGCAGCACAATTGCTTTGCTTGGTGACTTAGCTAAGTTTGAGTCTTCAAGAGCATCCTTGAGGATCTCAATACTATCCCTCAAGTCTAATTCAATTACATATCCATGGTATTAACTCAAAACTAAAACATTAAAAACACAAGAAATAGGAAAATCATTAGGTAAGTAAATCTCATAAGCATTTGGATTAGATTTGGCCCTAATTTAAAATGGAATAATTCTCTTTGACTTAAGCTTCTAGAAACGCACATTATTTTTCCTTTCTTTGCTCAAATAAATCTAAACATTATCACCAATCTAGAAATTAATTTTTCTCTTGCCCTCATTGATCTTGGAAGACACAATATTTATCTTTTTCTTCAAGTCAGATTTAACTTATTGATGCAATTCTCTCATTTGCTCAACAAAGTTTGAATTCAAAGAGGCACAATCTTCAAATTTCCTAAAATCATCAACCATTCTTGGTGAAAACCCATAATTTGTCATAAAGGAACTCTTACTAATGCCAAAATTGAAAGCATTATTATATGAGAAATCAACATGGGCCAACATGTTTTTCCACCTTTGAGGCTAATCCTCACATAAGCACCGTAAGATATTTAATAAAGACCTATTTAAAATTTTAGTTTGTCCATCAGTTTGGGGCTGATATGCTATTGAAAAGGATAACTTGGTTCCAAGTAATTTCCAAAGTGATCTCCAAAAATGACTGCTAAACTTATCATCCTTATCTATCACAATGTTTAAAGGAATTTCATGTATCCTCAAAACATGTTGAAATAATAAATTTGCAACATATGAAGCATCACTAATTTTCTTGCATGGAACAAAATAAGCCATCTTGGTAAATCTATCTACTACAACAAGTATATAATCATGACTAGATTTGGTCTTAGGAATGATACAAACAAAGTCCAAAAAAACACTTTATCAAGGAGCATTCAGAATTGGCAAAGGTAAATAATGACTATCTACATATTTTTTTCTTTGAAATTTTGGCAAATATAGCATTCTTTTACAAATTTAATCACATCACTATACATACTTGGCCAAAAGTAATTTTTACTCACCAATTCCAATGGCTTGGTCTTGCCCATATGTGCAGTCATGTCACTTTAGTGTTTCTTTCCAAGGATGTTGTACCTAAAATCACACTTTAGAATACAAATGTTTCCATCCTTAAACAAATTCCTATTCTTCACATGATAAGCTTTCCATTGATTGGTCCTTCCTAATAATAGGGAAGATAACTCTTTCCATTGCACCAACATCCTTATCATTAGGATATAATGAAGCAAAAGACTCAAATCCTTAAAATTTCATATTAGAAGAAGCAACATGGAACTCTAGACAAAGCATTAGCCACAAATTTATACTTCCCACTCCTATGTTTCAAAACAAAATGAAATTCTTGCAATTGCTCTACTTATTTCATATGTTGGACACTCAATTTATTTTTGAAATTCAAAAATTGAAGTGCTCTATGATCAATAAATAAAAGAAACTCTAGTCCTAGTAAGTAATGTCTCTAATGTTTAATGGCTTAAAGTATAGAATATAACTCCTTTTCATACACACTATAATTTTGTCTATATTCATTTAATTTTTTAGAAAAAAATACAAATTTTTTACCTTCTTGAGAAAGCACACCTTCAATAGCAAGCCCACTTGCATCTACTTCCACTTCAAAAAGTTTTGAGAAATTTGGAATTGCCAAAACTAGAGCACTACAAAGTTTCTCTTTCAATGCTTGAAAGGATTTTTCTTTTTCATTATCCCACACAAATGCTAAATTTTTCTTCAAATAAGAGAGCATAAACCATGCAATGGAACTAAAATTCTTAATAAATTTACTATAGAAGCTAGCCAAACCAAGAAAAGATCTCACCCCACCCACATCCTTAGGTTAAGTCCATTCCTTAATTTCCTTTATCTTACTTGGTTCCATCTTGAATTGATTCTTGGAGACAACATGAGTTATATAGACAATCTCTTTTTTCATGAAGTGGCATTGCTTGGCATTACTCACCAACTTTTCCTGTTGCAACTTGGAGCATATCATCCTCAAATGGTGTACATGGTCCTCTTCCTTAGAACTATAAACAATAATGTCATTAAAGAAAACAATTCAACATCTACCAGTAAAATCTCTTAGGACTTCATGCATGAGCCTCATAAATGATGTTGGAGTGCTGGTTAGGCCAAAAGGCATGACTAACCACTCATACAAGTCATCAAGTTTCTTAAAGGTTGTTCTCCATTCATCTCTTGGTCTAATCCTTATTTTATGATATCCACTTTTTAAATCAATTTTAAAAAACATCTCAAAATTGGCAAGCACATCAAGAATGTCATCCATCTTAGGAAATAGGAAATCTATACTTGATAGTAATCCTATTAATAGCCCTAGAATCTATGCACATCCTTAATTCATTAGTGTTATTTTTGGGAACTAATATAGTTGGAATAGCACAAGGAGAGATGTATTCCTTAATAAAACCATTAGAGAGTAATTCACTCACTTGCTTAATTCTTCCCTTTGATTTGGAGTCATGTGGTAGGCTCTTTCATTTAGAATTGTAGCTACTGATATGAAGTCTATTTTATGTTGGATGGATTTCATTGGTGGAAGACCTTCTAATTTTCCCTTTAAAACATCAAAAAATTCCAATTCCAAAGGTTGCACGTTTGGAGGAAGTTCATTTGTATGCTCCTCTTCACTTATTGCAAGTGTTAACATGATGACAAAACCATGCCCAACATCTTCATGTGCTTTAGGTACGTTTTCTCACTAAGTAAGATCAATGAAGCATTAATAGGGACATTTTCCTTATACTATTGCCAAGTCATAGGAATGAGTTCATGTATTCCATCTTCTCTTGAAATAGACCATACATTTCTTACATCACTAAAAGAAGCCTTGTTATAAAAGTTCCAAGATCTTCCCAAAATAACATTAGCACAATCAATAGAGAGGATGTCATAATGTAGTTTTTTCTTTAAAGAACCAATTTTAAAAGATAAAATACACTTCTCCTTAACTTCTTGGAAATGATCCTTAGATATCCAATGGACTCTATAGGGCCTAGGATGTGGAAATGTCTTCAAAACAAGCTTAGAAATAGCCTTTGAAGAAATCACCTTTTCTTGAGATCCACCATCAATTAAAATGTGTATCCATTCACGACTATCTAGACACCTAACTTCAATCCTAAAGAGCATATTTCTTCTAGGATCTTCATTAGCATTAACATTTCCTATAAAAGTGTAAGAATTAATTTTAGTGATATCTTTAATCAGTGGTACATGAGGATTACCTTCATTAGAGGATTCTTGTTTTTTCAAGGTTTGAAGTTCCTTGCCTTTGGATATCTTTGGAGTTTTTCACTTCCATTGTTTATGTCCCTTTTCACCACAATTAAGGCATTGAAGTCTAGATACATAGTCATTTCCTTGACCTTTTCCATTCTTGGAGTAGGCTTTCTTGGAATCTTGGCCCTCCTTAAACTTCTCTTACTTCTTCTTTGTGTTTTATTTGACATTTCAATTTTTCCTTAGCTCCTTTCTCATCATTAGAAGCTTTGGAGTCCTTGCCTTTAGAAATTTTTGGACCTCTATTATATATCCTTGAAGTTTCTTCTCAACTTTAAGAGTGATGAGACGCAGTTTACACTAGGCCGCGATATCGCGTACGCGATATCGCG
>MNCI01011846.1:536806-547440 GCA_015680685.1 Gnetum montanum | reverse complement strand
ACGCTAGTTAAATTAGACTTAGATCTTAGTTAGAGTTAGTTTAGTTTTCTCAACCCTTCTCCTGGTAGCATAGAAGATAAGCCAAAAATACCAAAAAAATCACATACCTCAGACTTGCTTAACCATACACCGTGACACTTACAAGCAAGCCTGGGAAGACAACGAACGATTAACCCCAAGTGTGTCTTGTGGCGTTAAGGCATTTAGTTTGCGGAGTTCGACCGGATCGTGCGTGTACGCTCGTTTCGTATGGTGGAGTGTAGGGGTACCTCGCCACTCATCAAAGAGCCAATTCAAAAGCCTCATCTAATGGTTGGGTCTCATAGAATGTTAACTCTTGTTGATACTCCCTTTTTAGTCCTCCTTGAAAGTTAGATGCTTATTCATAATCATCCTAATGATCTTTTGTAACCTATAAAGCCTTACAAAAATCCATGTAGTATTCCTTCACACTCTTCTCACCTTGCCTTAGGTACATTAATTTTTGAATGGCCTCTTGTATATGATGAGTTTTCTCAAATTTTTTCTTCAGCATGAATTGCATTAAAGACTAATCCTTGATAGGACTACCATTTTTCACCTTGTAATAATTACTTTCCTTCATCCACCATACAAGTTCTATGCCTTCCAATTTGGTTTTATCAAAAGGCACCTTTTGATGATTTTCCACATCTTCAAGTTCAAAGTACTTGTTAATCATTTTCATCCAAGAGAGAAAAGATTTAGTTTCTTCCATGACATTAAAGGATTTGAATTCAACATGAGGCATCCTTGAAGTATGTCTAAAATCTTTTGCAAGAGTGACTTTGATTCCTTTACCTTACTTTCTTTGAGGTTTAGAAGGAAGTTCCTTTTCCCATTTCCTAGGAGAAATGAAGCATTGAGAATTATTTTCAACACTATCATCATGACAAAAAATATTATCTTGAGCTTTTCCTTGTCTAAATTATTCATCTTCAAAAGGAATATCATATTCGAGGGATGGCATTGGGGAATGTCTTGAAGAATGTCTTGGTGAAGAATTGCATGACTTGTACCCTTACTTGGATGCTTTTGGTGAAGAATCAAGTCCTTTATTCTCTCCAAGATTTTCAATTTTCTTAAAAATGATCTTGAGAGCATGTCTCATGTCATCCATGTCTCTTAACAAAGCTTGAATTATCTTCTTCTTTGGAGGCATGATGAAAATTGGTCTAAATACAATTTACACAAAATTCTAAAAGGAAAGGTGAAATTTTCAATATTTCTCAAGGAATGAGATAAGAGTTTCTTAGATCTTAAGAGAAATAAGCATAATATCTTCAAACCTTAGCTATTACAAGCTAATGGATGTCCAATTCCACATGGATCTTCCAATCTTTGAAAGATATGACAAACTTAGAGATCAAAGGAAAATTTTTAAACCCTAGGATGAGTAGAATAAGTAGCAAGAGAGAATTCATCAAAGCTTGATAATTTTAAGTGATTCATTGCAATTGAGATAAGATTTATCCACATGAATGCAATTATCTTCAATTTTAAGTAGCTATAATACCAATCTGATGAGGAGCTCCCATGCATTTCATAATCCAAGCTCTCTCAAAGTTACAAAATAATAAATTTAAATAAGAAAAGGAAATTAAAAACTTTATTCTTATTGAAATGGAGAACTTACATATGAAAGGAAGCACAATTCCCAAGGACAAAAAATAAATTCAATCAAACTCTCACACACTCAAGCAAAGAAAATGCACACATGGATGATGATTAAGGAACCTTGCCAAAACTATATCTCTCTCTACTCTTCTCTCAACTTACCTCTCTCTCCCTAGAATCTCTCTCCTAACCAAATTGAAGGCCAAAGAGGTCTATTTATATCCTTTCCCCTATCTCTTCATCTTCCCTCCAATTTACCATTCAATTTGACATTAATTAAAATCAATGCGAGATGTCTAGGAGAAATAGTAGACAAGTCTATGCCAAGTGCAGAGATATTAGAATAGACATCTTAAAATCATGTTAGACATCTTGTCTTAGATGTATTTAGATTTTGTATACATATAATATGTAGTATATATGTCTAACTATCAGGTATACATTTGTCCTACTAGGGTCAAATTTAAAGATGCTTTTTTTAAGTCTTGGAACCTCCGAACACCTTCAAAAAAGTCCCCATAGCTCCCAAAACATCATAAACTCATCTAAATAGCTCCAAAAAACTCCCAGACATGCAAAAATATCCTAAGATCATCATCAATAAAAAAACACAAAAATAAAAACACAACAATACACAAACATCTATGGATAAACATATTGAGGATTAGACATGGACTACGTGATGTTCCCATCAATTTGTTTAGTTCTTTTTGTTCCAACTCTCCGACACTGCTATTGAGTTCCTTAAACTCTTCAAGAAATGAGTGATCGCTAAAGCCAATCTCTTTCTTTATATTAATACTCTTTGGAACTCTGCAACCTTATTTGTTTCTCTAGTACACATGGGAAGGAGGTTTTATGTTTGATCATGTTGCTACCTCTTATTTTTGTTTCCAACAATTCTACTTGGTTAGATAATATCTTTATTTAGTACTTGTTCTCTTCTTTATCCTTCCATGTTTGCTCCAAAGAATCTAGGAGTATGACATTGGTATTGGCTTATTCTATGACCAATACTCCCATGTCCTTAGCATGGTTAGAAGCAACATTTATTTTGTCTGTAGAAACTTTCTTTACTATCACATCTACATTGACTACTAGTTCATGGAAAGTTACTTGATCTTTATATAATTTAATCTTTATTTCTACTTTCTCTCCATGTCTTCTACTAAGCCTTCCAATGTCATCTAATTGTCTTTAATGCAAACCCAATTTTTCATTTTCATCTCTAACAAAGAGAAGAAAATAGTTAGGGTTTTTTTAACATCATTATAATCAGCATCCAAATTTTTAATGTAATATCAATTACACTCACCACATGATGTGGAAATATTTTAACTTGTCACCTTCTTTACCCACTTGCAAACATGTGCATTGTTTAAAGGTGGAGGAGGAATCTTCAATTCTTAAAGTTCATCCCTTCCTCTATCCTCACACTCCTATTCTACCTAGTTTGTTTCAAAAAATTTAAAATCAAAGAGGTTAGAAAAAGATGTACTTTCTCCATCCCCTTCATTTTCATCTAACAAAAAGAATTCTTGTACAAATTCTCATTCTTTCTTACTCAAATGTTCCTTTTGACCTTTGAAAATTGAAGAAAGGTTGGAACATAGTCTTTTTCCTTCTTGTTCTAGTGCTTTCCTATCTTGAAAAGCTTCTACAAGAATAAATAATTAAGTGTCAGTGTCATGTCATTTTCTAATAAACTTCAAAATTAGAAACTACACTATGTCAGTAACACTTAGCAAAAAACCTAAAACTTACTTATTCGTACCTCCAATTTCTCCTAGGAGACTATGACTTATGGGGCCTTGGAGAAAATTTCTTCCTTAGAAAGAGGTTTTCTTTTACTTGATGCTCTCTCCTTCTCCATAGTTCTAGAGATGCTCTTCAAAATCCCCTCATTCCCTACTTATGCATCTTTGCTTATTTTCTTTTGGAGTTCCTCAATGTTATCTCACACTAAGAATCCAAATTCCTCTCTAGTCTTTGATGTTGATATCAAAGGACCATCACCTCAAATGTCATAAGCTAAAATCAAACTTCCTAAGTGTTAACATAATGGGGGTCTAAAGTCTACCTTTGAAGTAATGTTAGCTTGCTACTTTCCTTCTTGGAAAAATAAGGTTTCCAAAGCCTTTATTAATCCATAATAAAATCCAAAATAAAGCAACTTGCTTATCATACTCCTCTTTCCTATTTTTTCTCTTGGAGTAGTTTCTCCATTTCTTCCACTACCTCTTTATAAATAACTGGTAACCTACCAAATTTCCTTCCTTGTGTCATTACTCTATACAAACCATACAACTACCTATGTGCCAGATTCCATTTTTGACCTATTTTTTTGTAGAAGAGCCTCTCATCAAATAAAGGCAAATAATTTTTTAGATCTTCATTTGTCCCTTTGTGTACATTGATGGTGTCTCTCTTTATTAATCCCATCCACTCCTCCACAACTGCTAGTTCTACTAAATCAAGCTTGGAACTATCAATCTTTATTCCTCTCTCTAGAAATCCTAACCAATATCTTAGTGTAGCCAAGTATCAAGTGATCCAAACTTTCTTCTAGTATACATGCACCATAAAAACTACTTTTTCTACTAAATAAATATTTATTAATTCTACACACATTGCCACATTAGTATAGGGATGCTATAAGCCTAAAGCACATAAAATTATTTTCCTATTGAACTTTCTAAAATATCTAACTCCTTCTTTAAACAACCATTTTTGAGCACTTTGTGCTTCACTAATAGACCCTACATCAAAGTCCTCTACTACTCTAGTGATATCAATAAACTTAGCATTGTCGATGCTTATTTGAGCTTCAAGTAAGCATATCTTACCATCATTTTTCTAATTAACATTATCATCTTCTAACTTCAAAGATAGCAAAAATTATACAAAAATTAACTCCTACTTACTCTTTGGCCTTAGGATGATTCTTGACCCCTTTGGCCACTTCACATTATCTCCATCAACATTATTCCATAGTGGCTAAAGCCATCCTCAATTATTGTACTCATTCTGAAACATATGTAGTCCCAACCCCTTATATTGCATATCAAAATGGAACATCACTTAAGGTCTCTAGTTTCAACGTTGGACGAGATCTCACAACAAGTTCTATAGGAATGCTAAATGATCAAAACTCTATACATCCAAATCATTGAACCTGTATAATAACCTTGAATTTATTTATTTCAAAAAAACATAAAGACTCACTTTGATAAACATTTAAACATCTAACTCACCTCTCTACAACACTTTAAGAGCCTAGTGGATTGAATATTTCCATGGAAGTCTAAGTTTCCAAGAGTAATGTACTGTCGACACTGAACTGTTGATAAAATATGCACTCCCATAGCTTTTCCAAGAGTTTTTTGTAAACCAAGACATCCTTGGATAATTCTTCAATATCTAATCTTAGTTCAAAGATTATCTTTATGAGCTCAATAGAGAATCTCGGTAGGATTACCTCTAAAGTTTGCAAAACCACTTCCTCATTTAGCATATTTTAGATCACCACATGTAAATAGGTTATGCAGAACTTTAAAAATTCTATAGCTCCCCTTCATTCCTAAAGTCTTGGTGGCATAAGCATGTAATCATTAAAAAGTGGTTTTGTAATAATTGGACTAGATTTTCTACACTTGTATTTTAGGATGTTTCTTTTATCTACTAGGAAGAAGTACATAGGCTTAATCACAAGGAGCCTAGGTAATGTTACATCCCTAAAATAGATAATAGTTTTAGCATCAAAAATATTTATCTTAACATCAAAACTTCTTTTGGCTATGCTATTCTCATGTAAAAACTTTTTCAAGTTTTCTATGTGATGCATTGAGACTTAGTCCTAATTTCAATGTTCTAGATTAAAATGCAACTTTTATGTAGGACATTATTTTATACTCTTATAGCACTTAGGTGTTTGGGGAAAACATCTGTATATTAAAATTCTTTCTTACATATTTTTTATGTGATACAAACATAGCAACCAAACTTTCATGCTTTGCATCAAAAGATAATTTGAAGTAAGATGTTATAGGTCTTTGATAAAGATGTATATAATTTATACATTCTATGTTAATGAACTTTGATGTAGAACATCATTTTACATTTTTCCTACATTGACAAGAACACTACAATATTTAAATCTACTTTCTTTTAAACTCTAACATTTTCCATTTAAATGCACTTTGACGTAGTACATCATTTCTTCTAAAACTTTTATGTTTGGCGAGTGAACCTTCTCATCAAAATCTCAAGTCATGTTCATCATGCTTGTTTTCTTCATGGAGAAAAATTCAAAAATCATGTTTTCCTAGAATTTTTAAGAATGATTATAGGTTTTCTCATTTAAACATTTATTTCCATATATTTCTACTAGTACTATCTAATGCATAACACAAGATAGCAAGATTTCTTGCCTTGGCATTTTTGTTCAATGCACTATAGTAGTGACATAAAAAATTTAATATTTCACTTTATCTAACTAATAACTCTAAAAAAACAATCCTAGATACTTAACATATCTTCTACATATCACTTAAATAAGCTAAAAATTAATGCATGCATGTGATTTCTAGCTACAAATCTAGAAATCCTTTAAAACCCTCAGAAACTGAGGTTACACTAAAGGGTTAATGATTCCCATAACAATATTAAATTAAAAAACCTAATTCTCGGCTTAAGTTTTCATTAAACTACTAGACAATGTTAAATTTAAACTTGGCTTCACATTTAGCTAGCAAGATCATTCAAAACTTCAAAATTTATTATGGAAACATTAAAGGAATAGTAAAACATTACAAAAATTCCTAACTAGGATTGAGATAAGTTACATCTAAGTTTTAGAATGAAGTATGTATAGTTAAGGTAATTCCTTGTTACACCTAAACCCACCCCTAGTTCTCTACCTATTGCTACTACCACTTGCCATGGTGCTATCTTATTTCTTACTCTGTTGTCTCTTTCACTTTGATTGTGCATCAATTCTCAAGTTCTACTAATGCAAATAAAATCTTTGGTGCCTAAATTTCCTTCTTACATTACTTTTATAACTTAGAAATAACACATGTTTTTGGAATTTTAACATCTACAAACTTTTAAGATTGTTTAGTCTTAAGTTTAACATCTTCTCTTTAAGATGAAAAATCTACCTTCTTGATTTTGGTTTAGGTGAACATGGTTATCTATCCAAATTCTCTACTCCAACCTTTAATCATGAGCCATCCAACAAGCCAAATACATAGGACTCTAAATCTCTCTTTTCTTAATTTAAGGGAAATTTAGCTTCTTTAATTTCCACTTTATATATTAAAGAGGATGAACTCTTACATCATTTGAACCTCTCTTTTCTTAATTAAGAGCCTCTTCTAACCAACGATCAACTAATTAAGGTACCAGTACTAAGTCATATGGATGAACAAAAAATTCTTCAACTTAGTGCTCTCCTTTCCCAAGACCTTCAAGAGTCTATCCTAGCAATCTTGCAAAACCATTCAATTACTTTTTCTTGGGGCTACAATGACATGCCAAGTCTAGACCCAAAGCTAGTTTAACATAACATCATCTTGAAAGAAGGTTCCAAACTTGTCAAGTAAAAGGTTAGGAAAATTTATCATGCTATAACTCTTACCATAAAAGAAGAGATAACTAAGCTCTACAATGTTGGATTCATTTGTCCCATTGACTAATCTAATTGGATTTCTAACATGGTTGTAGTTCTCAAGAAGAATGATGATATTCATATATGCATTAAATTCTAAGACCTTAATAAATTCACTCTCAAGTATGAATTTTCCTTACCTAATATTTATTATCTCATCAACTCTACAACTCATCATGCTCTTATATCCTTAATGGATGGGTATTTTGATTATAATTAAATCTAAATAATCTAGAACACTAGTAATATCCCACTTTCATGACCCCTTGGAGAAAATTTTGCTATACTAAAATTTCCTTTAGACTCAAGAATGCTAAACCTACTTATCAATGAACTATGACTTTTTATCTTCAATGATATTTAAAATAGGTAAAGATTACATTGAAAATTTGACCATCAAATATACCCTAGCAATTAGTCATGCATCTAAATTAAAATAAGTTTTAACTTTTTGTGACAAGTTTAACCTATGTTTTAACCCCAATAAATGCATTTTTAAGGTCCTCACAAGTAATATGTTAGGTTATCTCATTTCTCAAGATGATACAATTGTTAATCCTAATAAGGTTAAAGCTATTATAGATCTTGCACCACCTAGAAATATTTGAGATATGTGTATCCTACAAGGTTTTCTTTAATGAATTTTCTACTCTGTTTTCAATCTCATTAATAATATTCATCATTTAATCCATTTTCTTCATAAATCCACTTTCTTTGTCTATGAAAAGAGTGCAAAAATGCCTTTGATTCCATCAAAGAAGCCTTAATCACTCTTCTTGTCCTTCATCCTCCACAATTTTATCAACCTTTCTACCTTTACCTTTCCAAATCCAATCATTCCATATTTTTCATGCTCTCTCAAAGGTGGCATATCTTATCCTTTCTTAGACTATGAGACTAGGTACTTTGACATTGAAAAGAATAACCTAAGTTTTGTTTTCACCCTTAAAAATTGAATATAATATCTTCTAAATGTTAAGATCTTTGTTATATGTAAAGATAACATCCTTAAAGTCATTACTAACAATCCTTTTAACAACCATCACTTAGCTCATTGAAAAACCTTTCTCATTGAGTTTGATCTTTGTTTTTTGTCTCAATACTTAATTAAATGTCACATCATAGCTTATCTTACATCTTCCTCTGAGACAACTAATGTTTTTTACAACTTACACATTGATGCTAAGGATTTAGACATTATCCTTTACTTTGATCGATCATACACTTCCTTCAGATCTAGTGTAGCTTATGTCTTTATCCTTTCTACTAAGAAAGTTCTCTATCAATCTTACAAGCTTGATTTTCCTTACACCAATAACATATTTGAATATGAGATTCTAATACAAGATCTCTTACTAGCTTTACAAAATTAGGTCAAATTTGTTACTATTTATGTTGACTCTTAGGTCATCATAAATTAAGCTAATGGTGACTATGATTGCAAGGCTACCAATTAGTTCATTATCTATAAATGGATATGGAATTTATTCATTCTTTTTCTACTTATACTTTGGGCCACATCCAAAATTATAAAATTATGTTGATAGATGTCTTAACAACCTTCACTATTCATGGTGATCCCTCTACTGTAAAAGATTAACCTATTTAATATATTTTATTGACACCTATCACAAAATCTCCTAATGCATTGATAAGTTCTATTAACATGAATGCTGATAATCAGAAATACACTAATCTTTTTCATTATCTTGCTACTAGGAAAACTTCTAATCATCTCATGCCCACTTAAAATGATGCTTTGTGAAAATGTAGTTAGAATTTTCAATTAGTAAATCCTGATATCCTTTTTTGAGTTTCTTCTATGGTCACTCTTCTATGTTGTCTTAGCCTTGAAAAGTCTAAGATAGTCCTTGGTCAAGTTCACTTAGGAGTTTCTAGTCAATACTGAGGTTCACATCCCCTAGTTTCTTATGTTATTTCTTTAGGCTATTAGTGATCAACCTTAGCCAAAGATGCTTACCATCTAGTCAAAACATGTGATACCTACCAAAGGCATGCTTTTCTTATCTATGTTCCTTCACTAGAGATTAACATGTCTTAGATCACATGGTCCTTTCAAAAATGGAGTTTAGACCTTATTAGTGCTATTATCCCTCATTCATCTACTAGTACCAATTTTTTCTACCTACTACAAAATTCTTCACTAAGTAGATACAAGTTATTCATTTGTGTTACATGAAATCTTACTTCATCTTCAATTTCATCCTTGACAACATAATAACCCTCTCTAACATACCTCTCAAAGTTCCAACTAATAATGGACCTTTGTTCAAAAGTAAGAACGTAGCTATTTTTTATTTCATGTACCATATCACTTAGTATTTTTCATCACCAAACTATCCTTAGTCTAATGATTAGACTATTTCTACTAAAAATAATTTCATCTACTTTCTCCACACCATGGTCAATAAAGCCCAATGCAATTAGCACATATGGCTACCCTATGTCCTTTGGGTATATTATACATATTTTTGTATAGCTATTGGTCATACTCCATACTTTCTAACTTATGGTTCTGAGGAAATCTTACTAGTTGAGCTCCATATCCCATCTCTCCATAATGATCTTCACAATTGATGTTCAGATTTAGATAATAAATTATTCTTTAGCTTTTCAGTAGTATCCATCAATAGGAGATAATTTTGTGCTCACTTTGATTTTTTTCTATATATTTTAGAGTCTTGGGTATGTTATATGTATTTTTAACATAAAACCCATCTTTAGTAGTCTAGATTTGACATCCTACATCATTTATAACATAGTTTTTAGATCTCTATCTTCAACTTGCCAAAAGTAACATTTCGTATCATTAGCAATGTCATTCTAACTCTTCTTCTATAACTCCTAATTTTGACATCTAACCTCAGCTCTAGCATTAATTCTATTCTTGACTTTTGACATTCAGCATCAATCTCACTTTTAACATCAATGTCAATTTTTTCTTTTAAAGCATACTAGTTGTTTAATGTTTAAATGCCAGTAGGATTTCTAATATTTGATGTCAATCCTGCATTTGATGTTCAACATCAATTATTATATCAACTAATCTACATGTTAATTCTCCTATATAGAAGATTCTTTGAGTCTCGATGCATTATTCCTACATGCTCTACGAGGCATTTTTGGCTTATAAATAAAAGTATACCCCTAAAAAGAAAGATATTGACATTTTGATTAATTGGTATTTCTCTCACATGGCTTTAGGAGATCTACTTAGTATTTTCAAGTGTCTCTGTTACTCAATATAGTTAGTATCCTTTGAAATTGGCAATTTAAAAATTCCTTTCCAAATACTCTACCTCTTTGT
>MNCI01011846.1:503646-536027 GCA_015680685.1 Gnetum montanum | reverse complement strand
ATAGCTAGAAAACTCTATAATCTCTCTCTCTTACCTAGCTTCAGGAATTAGATAAGCTCTTAATAGATCTCATATCCTTTGTATCAATAGAAGATTAAGACTCTTTCTACAAAGGATTCAATGTTCTCTATTGATAGCTATGCCTTGTTGAGATTTAAAGGTAGATTGTATATTTTGGTTATAGTCAAACAAAAATTTCTTAATAATGCTTATTTAAGCAAGTACCAAATGCATTTTGGCAATGAAAATATATATCAAAACATTATTATAGAGTATTGGTTACCTCATATGAAAAGAGAAGTAGAAGAATATGTCACTATGTATTTAGTGTACCAAAAAATTAAAGTAAAACATCAAAGGCATGATGGCTATCTCCACCCATAGATCATTCTAGAGTGGAAATAAGAAACCATTAGTAAGGATTTTATTACTAAACTACCTTATACTAAAAACATGAAAGATTTTATTCTCATGGTCATTAATCTTCTAATCAAATTTTATTACTTGTTAGTTACAAGAGTAACTAATAATGCTAAAGAGATTGTTCAATTAGTTTTATCAAAGATTGTTAAATTGCATGGAGTTCTAAATAATATTGTCTCAAATAGAGATCTGAAATTTACTTCCATATTTTAAAAATCCTTAAAGAAGAATGTGTATACTACATTGAAATCTCAAATCACCATATCATCCTAAGACCAATGATCAAATAGAGAAAGTGAATCATATTTTGGAAGATATTCTCTAAGCTTATGCATTAGGTTACAAAGATAGTTGGGACAAATTCCTTCCATTGATAAAATTTTCTTACCACTATAGTTATCATGTTAGTTTGACAATAGTACCTTATGAAGTGTTATATGATAGACCTTGTCATACACCTCTTTCCTAGGATACTATAGAGGATAGACAAGAGCCTAGGAAATATATTATTAAAGATGCTACAAAGAAAATTAAGATTTTGAGAAAAAAAGTTGAAAAGTTAAAGATAGATTCACAAAATATACCAATAATAGGAGTCAACCTCTAGAATTCAACATTGAAGATCAAGCATTTCTCAAAGTTTCATCTTTGAAAGGAATTATGGGATCTGGAAACTTAGAAAAATTAGTGTCATGTTGTATTAGTCCCTTATCAATCTTGGAAAAACTAGTAGAAGGTACATATTAGATCAACCTTCCACAATAGTTACAATCAATTCATAATGTTTTAAATGTTTCTATGTTGATGAGATATGTTCCAAATCGATGTCACCAAATAGAATGATAAGATTTCAGCTTGATGTCAATTTTTTAGAGGAGCTAATTAAGACTATAAATAGAATGAAAATATGATATATAAGTAAAGTTATTCTAATGGTAAAAGTTATTTGGAAAAGACATGAAGCTTAGGAAACAACATGAAAACTAGAGAAGGATTTGTATAAGTCACCCCTTGAGATCTTCTAAGAGGGAGATTCTTAAGCAAGGGTGGAGATTTTAACATCTCAACCTTTGAAACTCTTTATATCCTGGTATGTTTATGATTTAAGCCATTTATGTTTTGTAATTAAGCCTATGTCATATGTTTAAAACCCTTTTCTACTTCACTATGTTTGCATTTTATACTAGTTGAGCTATGTGCCTTATAATTATTATTTTGGATACCTTTGATATTTTTAATGTACCTTTATATTTTATATTTTATTTTTAATTTTGGCATTTTATTTTTTTTAATTTAGCAAATTTGCACTATCCCTTTTATCATAGTTTTGAATTAACAAGTATCAAATATTAGATGGATTATTAGCACATGGGACACTTCATCAACTTTATGGTATGCTTTGTTATTATGTGGTTGGACTACTGTGTGTTTTTTGATAATTTTTTTTTATAGATATATACTTTTCTATTATTTTCTACTTTTTTTTTAATTTTTGTTTTTAGACTATCTTAGGATAGTACCTTAGTCATGTTTAGACCTTAGACCTTATTATTAGAATTGGACATAGATATAGCTACTAACTATCCCATTGAAGGATATCCTATTAGGAAAATATTAGGTATAAGGCTCATGTTAGAATATTATTTTAATTAATTTTATAAATTAAAGTTACTTATATTTTAATTTTAATTTTTTAAAAATAAAATTATCCTTGTTGTCAAACCATGTCATTCCTTGGTGAGCATAAATACCTAGTAATCCTTTCATTAGAAATTATTTATTTGTATTGCTGATATCTAGGAGATAAAACCAAAGAGGAAGATACTCCTAATTTGGAGAGAAGCTAGATCTAGATTTGCATTATCATCCAAGATCCTAGTAAGTGCCTCATTTCAAATCTCATTTTAGGATTTCCATAAACCCCATTATTGATCTTTAGTTTTGCCTAGGGTTTGGAGCCTATTTGGGAGACCTCATCTACATGAAGCTTTTTAGTTATAGTATTGTTAATCATAAGGAAAATTTGGAACTTTGCTCTCCTTATTGGAGTTTTCATGCTTTGGTTACGTGTGAATTCATTTTTATTGGTTTTGTCTAATCAGCAATTGTTTGATGAAATATCTATATGTGATATTTGGTTCATTTTATACATATTTTACCAAGATCTAGTGTTTTTATAATGATTTTTTTCATTCATGAGATGTTAGAAATTACTTTGGGCTTTTCTTAAATCCATTTCGATCTCATTTCTATTCTAACAAATTTTTGAACCACAGAACTAGGGTTCTAAATTATAGTTATCATATTTGAGGTCTGAGATGACTTCAAAACAATGATGGTCTAGAAGACAAAAATACTCAACTCATAGATGTGCATCCCAAGGACAACTACTCGGTATGTCATAACCCTATCATGAGGTTACAATGTAGGACACAATAAATTCTAATGATGGATTTATGTGCCATAGGTCAAGAGTAACAACATGTGTAAAAGTAACAATATAATTTCTATTGCTTTTCGCAATGTGTGAAGTCTAAAAATGGATCTAGTATTTTACGTAGATCTAGTATTATTGTAATGATGTTTTTCCTTCATAGAATGTTAGAAATTGTTTTTTTCTTTTCTCATATCCATTTTGATTTCATTTCTATTCTACCATGGACCATAGAACTAGGGTTTCATATTGTAATTTGCATTTTTGAGACCTGAGATGACTTCAAATAATGATAGTTTAGAAGACAAAAATACTGGACACATCCTAAGAACACCTACTTGTTACATCATAACCTTGTTGTGAGGTCACAATGTAGGTCATAATAAATTCTGCAGATGGATTTAGATGCAACATGTCAAAAGTAACAACTTTTTTAAAAGCAACCCTTACTTTTTAGATCCTAAAAACTATGAAAATGGCTGAAAATATGATTTCTAGGGATTTCTGTAAAAACTATGAAAATGGATGAATTCTGAAAAAAGCAACTAATCATGTTTCTAAAATTTTAAAAGCTTAGAAAAACCCTTAGAATTTTAGATTACATTTTTTGATTTTTCTATAAACTTAACCATCATTTTAGAATCCTAGTTTTTAAGTTTTAGCAACTTTAAATCCCTGTTGGTAATAACCTCTTTTGACTTAGATTGTTTTCTTTTTTTGGTTCATTAAGTGATTTGGACATCTTGGTATTTGTATTTATTTGGTTATCAATGCTTATGTGGGTCATATTTCTTGGTAAGTATTGAATGAATTATGTGAATTATATTTGTCAATAATTGCAAATCTATTTTTGTGATGTTTATGGAAGGTGCATTTCTCGATAAGTATTGTTCATTAAATTTTGGCATTATTTTGATTTAGAAGTAGTGGTGGACTCTTTTAGTCATTTTGATATTATGTGAATTATTTGTAATTTGGTTATATTATATTTTTTTGAATGTTTGGATGTTTGAGGATAACCTTTAAATGTAACTACCCCTATTTTTGATTGTCCAACTTCTCAATGCCCAATTTAAATATTTTCAACCATGACTCATGATTACCTTATGATGAACATTTTAAATGTGGTAAATTCATCATGACTTGGTACCAAGATTACAACTCATGGTTCACTCATGGTAAGGCTATGGAATCCTCGGAATAAATCATATCTCTATTCTGTTATTATTATGACTCATACTATAATATCATGACTTTTGGTTTCCTCAACTATCCAAACCATGACTCATGGTAATCTCGTGATGAGATAAAATCTTAAGTTTTCATCAAAACAGAAGCACAAAAAATGGTTTTTTTATCTTTCATTATATTTATCAACTTACAAAATTAGTATAAGAGCCCTAGGTTAACATAAAAAATGTACCCATGTACTCAATAATTTTCAATGGATTTCAAGACTTTAACCTTTTAGCCAAACTTATGCAAGGACTCCTAAAAATTAATGACTACTAAAAAATAATACAAACTAATTCAAACTCATCCATGACTTTGAAGATATGACCAAAACTCAAATTTGAAAATATAAAAACAAAAGAGAGAAAGAAAACTTGGCCTCCACCATAATTCTCAATAGTGTATTAGTAATTATCTTTTCCAAAGTCACTCTTTATCAATATGTCAAAGATATATGGAATTGTCATAAATTGGAGTACATCGAAAATCATGAAAGTAAACAAATTTAATAACTATTATATAAACAAGCATTTAACTTATTAGAAATGTAGCTAGATGAAGACCTAGAAAATGTTTTTAGAAGAATTGTTAAATATGGTTGTACATACTCCAATAGGAAAAAGGTACAAAATGTCATTCAAGCTCTTTCAATATATCCAAGGTTTGAACACATCATAGAAAATATTATGCTCTCAAAGGACATGAACATGCTCAACGTTAATGAATTAGGAGCTTAAATCAAAAATCTTCAAACCATGAAGACAAGAAGAAAAAAAAACTCTATAGACCAAGCATAGATCACTAATTAAAGAGGAAAAGGAAGTAAATACAAAAGAATATTAAGGTTCAATCAATTTAGATCCTTAATAAAATGAATACAATCCTACAAATCAAAATAACTTCAAAATTTTTTAGATCACCAGAGGAAGAGGTCAACCAAGAGAAAGATGGAATATCATCCAAAGAAATAATAAAAATAACTTAGCTACATCATTTTTCACATTTTGTAAAACAAGAGATCACATTATTAATACATGCTAGACAAGAATGGGATTTGAAGCCTACCCATCATAACAAAAGAAAAACAATAAGAGGAACAAAGAAGAAGGAATTACTACTAGTGAAAAAGAACCAAAGTGAGGTAATAACACTGTCTTAAATTCTATTATCAAGATCAAAAATAACTTATGAAGAATGGAAAGTGGTTGTTCCAATCACATGACACCTCATAAAGTCATCTTCTAAACTTTAAACCTAGCATTCTTAGAAATATCAAAATAGGAATGACAATTTTTTAAACATTGAAGAAATGGAAGATTTCAACAGTAAACTATCCAACCATAAAATCATTACTATCACTCATGTCTAGTATGTTCCAAACATCTTTAATCCTCTTCTTGCACTTGGATAAATGGCTAGAAAAGACATAAATATAAATTTCAATGATGACATATTTGTCATAAAAAATCCCAACAAAAAAGAAGTCATCAAAGTAGTAGCATTGAACAATAGAATTTACTATTTGGATTGTGATAACTTTGATATTCGAGGTAAACCCATCATCAACTTAGGTCCACCAATTTCAAATAAAACCAACAAATAAGAAGTAACCTTAGATATTTTCCAAACCATAAATTCAAAATACACATAGACTTTAGATCTAGAGGAAGAAGATAAGCTATAGCATAAAAGACTAGGACACATGTCTTTCTCAAACATTGAAAAAATGAAAAAACTAAAAAAGGAAATTAGGCTAAAGATGAAATATATAGGAAAGGAAAAATGCAAAAATAAGCACATAGGGAAAACATATTAATTCTCCTCATATAACACTAATGTAAAGAAGGAAAAAGTTTCTTGAACTTCATCTGAGACTCTACTTCTTATAATCTGAAATTTCTTATAATCTGAAATAGAATTATTAGCATTAAATAAAAAGATAAATCATTATATAAATTATTGTATAATAAAGTTCTAAATATTATCAATATGAATACATTTGACTACCACTACTATGTCAATACACCAAAGCAATTCATAAACAAATTAAATGATAGAGGAAAAGAGCACGTAATTCTTGGCTATAACACTAAAAATTCATCCTAAAAATGCTATGATCCAAAAGAACACAAGTGATGATCATCAAGAGATGTAATTTTTCTTAAAGAAAAATTTGGAACAACTAATTTCCAACAAGACATTCAAAAAACAAAAAACCAGTTCAACCCAAAATCATGAATTCAGAGAGACCATCCAAAAACACATATCCAATATATAAACTTTAAAAGAACAACCAAATATAGTATTATCATAAACCTAGCTTACATAGCACTTAGCTAAGAACCCAAAAATGTTGAAAAATACCTAAAAAAAAATGCATGGAAGGATGTTATGGATAGTGAGTATGAAAACATTTGAAAAAATTGGGACTTAGTTGATAAATCAAAAGAAAAAAGGAAATCAATTGCAAGTGGATATATAAAATCAAATTTCATGGAAAGGGAGAAATAATTAAATACAAGATAAGAATAGTGGCAAGAGGTTTCAAACTAAACAAACACATTGACTATAAGAAAATTTTTGCACTAGTAGAAAGATTTAAAATAATCAAATTAATTCTTTCCATTGTTAATCATCATGACCTTAAACTCCATCAAATGGATGTAAACTTAGAATTTCTCAATGGCAACATTAATGAAGAAGTCTATATTCATAAACAAGAAGGATATATCATCAAAGAAAAATAAGGAAAAATTTGCAAATTAAACAAACCTTTGTATAAGCTAAAATAAGCTCCCAAAGAATAATTTCAAAGCATCCATTACTACTTGCTCAAGAAAGGATACCCATCTTACATATTTAAATTAATCCTATATTATAAGGATGACAATGAAGAATTTATCATAATCTCACTTTATGTTGGCGATCTTTTATTTACAATAACAAACAGTAATATGATAGAAGAATTTAAATCAGACATGAAGAGTAAATTAAAAAAGAAATATTTAGAAGACTTAAAGTCCTTTTTTGAAATATAAGTTGATCAATACCAAAAGAAAATTAAAGTTAACCAAATTAAATATATTGCTTCCATTGTAGAAAAATACAAAATCATCACATAAAAGGCATGAAGTTGCCTTAGATCATAACTTAAAACTAGAAATAAGGATAGCACAACTCTTGTAGATGCAACTCTATATAGAAACACGATGGAAGTACTCAGATTTCTTTTTCACACAAGATCAGACTTAGAATTTGTCACTTTCTTCCTATCATTTATCTAAGAATGTAAATAGTTTCACCTTGATGCACTCATACATGTGATGAGATATGAAAAAAAAAATACCACAAATCATGAGCTCATCTACATCGAAGGAAATGGTCATTTTCATGCTAATTGGTGGGGAGGGGGGTGGTGGGGGGGAAGGAACAATAATGATAGAAAGTCCACATCATAAGTCATAATATTTCATAGTAATAATGCAATATATTGGAAATTAAAGAAGAAAACCTTAATTATCCTCCCAACATATGAATTTGAATTTATAACAATGGCTAAGTGCATTCAACACATTCTTGGCTTAAGAAACTTATGATACATTTAGGTTTTAAGTTTATCTTTCTATCAAACTATCATGTAACAATACAACACCCATTTAATTATCCAATGAGCATAGACATCATAAAATATTAAAGAATATTAATATAGAATAAAAATAGAAACCATAAATTCTATCACAAATATTACTTAATAAAATAAAAAATAGAGAAAAACATACTATCACTATAGATTTTAATCATCAACTTGTTGATTTGAAAACAAAATCTATTTTACCTTATAGGACTAAACATCTCAATAATAGTATAGGAGTATTGAAGATCAAATACCAAGAATAAAGTTCTTCAATCTCACCCTAAAGGAGGGACTATAGACATTAATGTGATATGTAAGACAACATCATCAAAAAATTATTTTTTAAAAAAATTACATTTTAAAAGTAAAATTCATGTTATGTCATTCTTGTTTTTAGTGTAGGAATGGAACAAATATAAAATATTAAAACATTATTTTCAAATTAAAATGAATTGATGGATGGATGTACCTTAAAATAGTCCTAATTCATCACCTTCTTCATTTTGCTTTTTTTAAAGGTCCCTACAATGACTAATTCATGTTCCCTAGAATGACCCCATTATTTTTATATATATTATAAGACTTATCCATCATGTAACACTTTGGATTTCTAGTCAACAAATTTTTTGTATAAATTTTCAACTTTAAAATTTACTTTATCACTTGCAGCTCATTATTATCATCATATCCTTTCATATTCCATCAACTTGCATTAATTCTTCATAGCTCAATCTCTATATACCAATGTTCTTTGAGTTCTACAACACATTTATCACCTCATCAATGTCAATTATCTCTATAATTAATTTAGTTTTCTTGCCCATTATACATTTATGCTAATTCAACATTAATTCATAATCTTTTGCCATCAAGTCAAAAGTTGAAAGGCCATAATCAAATCCAATTAAATCTACCACTAATCTTGACTTCAATCACCATATATCATTGTTTTAGATTGAAGAACCCATCAAGGTAAGCATGTTCATACAAATTTCATCTAACTCAAGATATTAATCAAAATTAGATTAACCACAACTTGTGGTTGGGTCATGGTATTGCAAAGAACATACCACAAGTTTACTACAACTTGTGATATTTTAGGTATCAATTTTTTATTAACCAAAAATAATGGTCAATTCATGGTAATCATCATGACCCATAATTAAGTCATGGTTATTCAAGATTTTCAACCACAACTCATGATTACCTAGTCATGAATATTTTTAATAAATCAAATTAACCATGACTCATGGTAAAGTCATTGAAAGCTACAAAACCCTAATTTTCTAGGTTTTCTAGGATCACAACTCATGGTTCAATCATTATAAGATCATGAAATCCTCAACATAAATCATATATCTATTTCTATTATCACCATGGCTCATACTATAATACTATGATCCATGGTTTCCTAAACTATCAAAACCATGACTCGTGGTCAACTTGTGGTATCCTAAAATCTTAAGTTTTCATATTCATGAGGCATCACCATACTTATCATTTTTCTTTTCACTATTCATACATTTTTCTTCCCCTATGCATCTACTTTATGGATGTCTACTACTTTACCTATTACATTTTCTTTCACATCCTATATCTTTCTTAACTTATGATTTATTTTATATGTATATTTTAATTTTTATTTACATAATAACTTTCTAGCCTAATCCTGGTTAGTGGAATGTTTCATTTCTCCTACTAGATGAGTAATAGTCATCATGTCATAGAAGAAAATTAGGGATAAGAACAACCTTCAATTAATGTTGATCCACATAGACATTCAATTGTATACACATAACAAGTAATAACCATAGCATGAAAAATATAAACATAAGCTAAAATATTGCATATTGATCACTTACATCAATCTAGATATCACACCATATTCAAACCTTAGTAGATAACCCATATTCATAGTCCATCAAACAAGCATGAACCATCCTAACTTATACTACTTGTCAATAAAGCATAAACCATCCATACTCATTACATCAGTCACCCAAACTTTAGTGTAACATCCTATTCCTAGATGTAAATGATTATGACCATCCATCATGTATAATTAGCATTTATCATTGAGATAACTTAATAAATGTGTTAAAATATGAAAATAATGGTTCTTGAATTTAATGAGAGAAAAGAACTACAAAATTTATTAATAAAATTTATCTAAGTATACTATTAACAACTCTGGTGTTATCCTCCTATGACACTCAAGATCCTTAGAGGTGATCTAGAATTTCCACCATGGTTAGGCCATAAGACCAAAGAAGTAATTAGTTCCTTCTTATCCCACTTCATCTAGCTCTCATCACTCATCATTATTGGCTCCACAACTCCATGCTTAACATGAATTCTAAGTCCTTGGTCTTAAATGTCATAGGTCAAATCCCTCCTTGGAAATAGTTACAACTCCTCATAACAAGGTACTCCTTCATTTAAAGGTAAATTACATTTTTAATATTATAACTCCACTCTTACCAAGGAATGGATCTTGGGTCTCATAATTCAAACTCAAAAAATTCATCAATAAAAGAAGTTTCTTAAAGAACAAAGTTAATTTCACTATACCTAGTATGCTAACTCACTATCATTCCATTTTCAAGTTCACTTTAATAACTTTCATGGAAGGTAGATTAAATTTAATTTCTTAACTAGGTTTGGTCAAATAAAATTATCTCTTACACCACTATCAATTAAAAATTTAACTTTTTGAACCTTCATCAACCCTTCAAAAATGAGTAAGGCAAATTAAAATTTTCTCAAACCTAACTTAACTAATGTTAAAATTTTCTTCATTGTAGCTATGGTAGTTGAATTTCTTCCCTTCGTGACATTGGTGTTAGTTTTCTAGTTTATATTTTCATTCTTTCTTTGAATCCTTGCTTGTAGTTTTGGGTAGTCTCACTTGAAGTGACCTTCACTATAATCAAAGCATCAAGATCTAGTTCTCTTATTAGGTGTCTCTTCCATAATCACTTGACAAATAGTTGTATTTCATACTTGGTTTGATTTTTTTTATCCTTAGTAAATCTATATTCTTCATCCATAATTTGTGAATTATGAGCACATGTCCAAGAGTGTAATTGAGCATGTAGTCTGCTAATGAACTTCAAAGTCAATTCACCTTCGTCCTAATGACTTACATACCTAAAGAAAGCACAACCAATTCATTTTAATGTGAGTGACAAATGGGAAAAATAAAAAATATTTTCTTCATCTTTTATGCTTTATTTACATAGTTTGTGAATATATTTTTCTCTTCATAAATTAATCCAATAACCTATCTCAATAAGGAGATGATGAGGGCTCATTCTTGTTCTAGCAATTTAAGTCTTTAAATGAATGAAAATAATTGAAAAAAAAAAGATACTTTTGAGTACTAGATAAGAAACCTTCTCTAACAGAATGTAAATAAAAATGATTTTTCCCTAATGTGTTTGACCAAAATTTAGCCAAGACCTTTTTTTTTTATAGTTTCCTGGGAGAACCTTTTCTTTAAAGGAAGATCCTCTATTACCATATTCTAAGACCTAAGCCATAATTTTTCTTGATGCAACCATCCATTTTCTTGTGTAGCATTCATTATCTTTTTATCATAATTAACTTCCTTCATGTGATTTAACTTCTAAGTAAAAGCAATAAATTGACAAAGGGCTTCAACTTCAAGAGGAAGAAAATCTACTTCTAAAAGTTAGATATCATAAGAAGTGTACATTTTCACTTGAAATTCATAGATAAGAAACTATTTTTGAACATACTCTAATTTTTTTCAATTATGTGTAGGAAGAAAAGGTTCCCAAGTTACACATCCATATAATAATATAGGTTGAACAAGATTGTGAAAGATTTTTCTCCTAATATCCCATGTCAAAATTACTAAATTCATGTCTTAACTAATTTAAGAAGGCTGAATCATGACTAAAATACTTAAGTTTTGGGCTCTAAATCAAGCTTTTACATATCATAGAATGGCTAAAGAATAGCTTCAATACTAAATTTTTGGCTTCCATAGATTAAATATAATCATTTTTTTTTTACATCTAGAAGGTTCAAATCTATTAGAAATAACCTTGTTTCATTGAAAATGGATACAAAAAACAAAAGATACAACCATTTTTAGTTGCCAAGAACTTCAACACTTCTTGAGAGGTCATCCATTCTAGTACTACTCTAGGAGGAGAATGCATAATTATGAAATTTTTATCTTAATTATCATCAATCCATCAGTTTTATTATTTAGTTAAATTTATCTAAGTTTTAATATTTGAATTTTCCTACTCATGAAAATACCAAATTCAAAGTTTTCCATCATCTAATGAATTCTCAGATTTTCTATCAATTGACAAATCTTTCAAATTTTTTTATCAACTAACAGAAAAATTTATGATGCTAAAATTTCCAAGGGAAAGTTGGATCTTATGATGTTATCAGTGGCTAAGATTGCCCAAAGAGGCTAGAACTTATGGTACTACCAATGTCCAAGATTGCTGAGGGAGGTTGGATTTTGCAATATTGTTGATGGTGGAGATCATCAAGGAGAGTTGGATCTTACAATGTTGCTAGTTGAAGTAGGTTCACTCCAATGGAAAATAACCTTCAATCCACTAAATCCATATATTATGAAACATAGATAAATATGCTAGAAAACAAGAAAACTAGCTATCTTTAATTATTGCAAAGAAGATTACAACAAGGTTTCACAATCTACAAATACATTCAAAACACATTCACAATACTTAAATGAAGTGATAAAGTAGGAGGTTCTACAACTGCATAATGGTTATTCTTAATGCAAGACATAACTGATAGAGAATCTCTTCCATAACTTAGGACTAAGATCTCAACTTACAAGAACGACACAAGAACACATAGGCCAATACATTAAACAGTTGATCTTGGAAAGCTACAACTACATGTGCACTCACATGATGTGCTCTCATAACATCTCTTTCTAAGCTCTCATTAACTCAAGAGCTCCTTCCTTCTCATGACATCTCATTAAGAATTGCATTAATATTTATTAGCAAAGAGAAGACAAGAAACCTAGAAATCTTTTCCCAACCTAACTTGAGGATCTTTAGCTATTTTCAACTTTTTCCATTTTCTCTCATCTATTTTCCAAATTGGAAAACAATTTCAAAAGTTTTCTAGCTTATTTGGGTCATCTCTAGCTTTTTTGGATCATCTCACTATCAACTCAAATTTTTAGGTGAGACATCTCATCCATGTTTGAGACATTTTCACTATAGATAAGACATCTCAACTTAACCTGGGACATCTCACAAAAATTTGAGACATCTCATCCACTTTTAAGACATCTCACCTAAGAATTCAACAGCTCTACCAAGATATCTCCCTTAAATCTAGAACATCTCCTATAAGTCCAACTCTTAGCCAAGATGCCTCTTGACTTCCAAGACATCTCTAAAAAGCCTAAAAACCTACAAAAATCACTATAGGAAAAAAAACATAATGGAATCAAGAGAGATGTTCCTACACTATCTCTCCCACCCTTCAAAAAGTAAACTTATGTGAACAAGAAAGTAATGGTGGAAATGATCCTTCATTCATGAAGTTTGTTCTCATGGATACATACAACATCATCAATGGATTGATCCTCCTAATGGATTAAATTCTTGTGTCTCTTTACTCCTTGAGTGCTTGAATCTTCCCTCCACTTTAGTACAATTTCATTCCTCTCCGTTAAAGGCTTAGACTACTTAATAGCCTTCTTCAACTCATCAATGTTTCCTTGTGTGATTTCCTCATCAACTAGTTCATGAGAGTACATAAGATTAACAACATTAAATACAAAATAGAAATCAATATCATTTGATTACAATTTCAAAAGCATTATTATTAATCTTGGCCTTTATCCTAGAAAGCCCCATCTTCTTAACTTTCAACTTAGAGAAATTAACATCTCTCAACAGCTTCTTTTTCAAGTGCACCAGAACTAAGCCACCAATATAAAAATTTGGCTTTTATTTAATCTTATTTCTCTTGAGGACTCTCTCTTTCTCCTTCTTCCTAACATTTGATTTCACTTATGCATGAAGATCTCTCATATCTTGCACAAAATCAACACTAAATTGAGCTTCTCCATCAAATCTCTTCAAATTATCCACCATCCTTGGATAAATTTCATAGTTTACCTCAAATGAGATTTTACTAATGGCAACATAAAAAGAATTATTGTATAAAAACTTAACATGATACAACAAGTTTTCCTACCTATTTGGTTGTCCATCACACAAACACCTCAAAATTTTCAATAAGGATTTATTTACCAGCTCTATTGTGAAAGATATGTACTAGAAAAAATCATTTTTGTTTCTAAATATTTTGAAAGAGACCTCTAAAAATGACTTGTGAACTTGGAGTCTCCATCACTAATAATGTTCAAAGGAAATCAATATAACTTTATAACATGGTGAAAAACAAATTTTTCGCATGAGAAGCATCACTCATCTTTTTACATAAAATAAAGTGTTCCATCTTAAAGAACCTATTCACAACAAAAACAATTTCATCATTCCCACTTTTTTTTGGAATAAAGCTCAAAAAATCCATAAATACACTTTCCCATGAATGCTTGGGAATCAACAAAGGCATATAGTATCCATCCACTTCTTTACCTTTTTTGAATTTCAAACTTCAATTGTCATACCATGCTAAAAATATTTTGTACTCATATGTTTCAATGTTTTATCCCTACCCATGTGACTTTTGATGCCACTACAATGCTTTTTAAATAAAATCTTTTTTCTTAAAATCATAATTAGGAATACATACCTTTCCAATTTTTTGAATAAAAGTTCATCTTGAATATGATAGTCCCTCCATTGGTCTATCCTACTTAACAATGGTAATTTGAGGCTCCTCCAAACCTACCCAAAATCATAATCATGTTCACACAAATCAACATAATCACCCATACCTTCTACATAAGGTACGCTGAAATTTATAACATGCATCCTAGGTAATGCATTAGCCATCTCATTGGTTTTTTCACTTTTATCTTTCATCATAAACTTTAACTTCTATAACTATGCATTAGCCATCTATAACTCTCTTTTTTTTTTGAAAATTTAGAAATTATAATGCTTTATCATCTATCATTACAGTAAACTCCTTCAACAACAAGTAATGTCTCTAATGCTTTATTAATTGAGGAAGAATGTATAACTCCTCATATATGCTATATTTTTTCCTTGACTCATTTAATTTTTCAAAAAAAATGATGAGCAGTGAGTATACCCTACGCCCAACCATACAAATCACTAGTGTTCACTCAACAATCCAATCAAATTCCAAAGACTTTAGGCTTCTAAGTACATTAGTTCTAGGCTGTGAAACCAACCATTGCAATCATTGTCTTCCTAGTTCTACTTGTGAAGTGCAAATGTATGGTTAAGTGTAACTGAGGCATATGATTTTTATCATTTTTATCTTTTATGATTTAAGTCACCTAATGAAAAAAAATAAAGAATAAAGTATTTAATTGCTAAATTAATCTAACAACTAACTAACACTTAACTAATCCTAACATAAGCATTCATTTCCACTTGCCATACACATCTTGAATACATATAGCACTACTGGGTTACCAAATATTAAGCATTACTAGGATTACCAAGTGTTAAACATATGCTCCAAGTGGTCATACTTATTTATGCTATTTAATCTATATTAATTAATTAATTACTTGATTGCTTAAAACATTAAAGAAAATTACTTGAATATTAAATTCTTAAAGAAAACAATTAATCTAGTCCAAGTGTTGTAAGGTTTTATTAGAAAGGTCATCTTTATTATCGCACATACTGAAGTGCTCAAGTACAATAGTGCTCAAATAAAGATTTGTACACTCTTTGACTCCTACTATAGGCACTTAGAAAATATTCTAGCTTTTGAGTGAAAAAACTACTAGAGCTTCACTATAACTATGAGACTTATTACACTAAATGCAGTAGGTAGGTGCACATTTATAGGTGAAACAGGATGCCCCATTGATGAGTACACATCAACAAGTCAAACCCTACATTGACAGGATCATGTCAATGAGATCCTGTCGACGCAGCCAAATCATTTGACTCATCATACCCACACAACTGAATGAAAACTCATCCTCAATTTCTTTACAAAATTTGGGAAGGTATGTGATTGTTAACTGAGTAAATAAACACACAAACACACGACAAAAGACTAAGTCCCAAGTGTATGGTTTTACAATCATTACAAAATGTTGGTATTTAGGACAAATAAAATTGAACACCGGGACAAAACTAACAAACACAATTCCTCTAACAATGTGAAGACATTGAAAATGATTAGATGATCCTAGGTAATGGAGGCTCCAAAGGACCTTCTCCTACTTTAGGCACATGGAGTGGTTGAGGTAGTTATGGTTTTCCTATGACAACTACAAGTTTTGGTGGAAAATGAAAGGTGTCCAACAATGCCTTCATATTCTTCTCCTTACTCTAAGTTTCATTCATAGTTCATGCTACATGACCAATGTGGGCTGGAATGGGAACATCCCACAGATAGGGAATTGTAGGGAACAACTTCTTCACATTCAAAAACTAGGCAATGAACTATTTACATTCAATGTCAAACACTTTGAGTGCATTCTATAGCTCTCGGTAATCATTCATGCTTTTAGCTAGGTTCTTAGTGGTTGATCATTGATCAGTGAACTTTTCCTTGAGAACCTCAAGTTCTAAGTTTGTAGTCTCAATCTTCTGCTTGGTCTCTTTATGGTGCTTGGTCTCAAGCTAGCCACTTGTTTCTACAATTCTAATTGTGGCATTCCAATAGTCAACATCACCATGTTTGCATACTAGAGATTGGCAAGCTCCATGTATTCTATCATCTCCCCAATTTGTAGGTCCTTCATGTAGATTTTAGCTTTGTTCTATGCATTCAATCCATCAAAGATAGGCTACCAAACATTGCCACCTTATTGGAGCTGTTGGAGGGCCTCATTCACTTTTGCCTTCACCAATTAAATGTGTTTCTTATTAACTTATTTCTGTAGACCAACTTGATCTCTGTAATGGATCTTAACTCTTTCAAATTTAAGAACCTCATTCTTCTAGGAAACTATTTCAATTGCAAATTTTTAGCAAAGGGCATGGACTTTCTCCATGGAGAGGTTTTTTTTTTTTTTTTTTTTGCTATCAATCTCCTCAATTCATTGTTCACCCTAGCTAACTACTCTTTCTATTGATGGATGAATTCTAACATCTGCTACTTTTGTGCATCAACATTCCATAGGCAATGATTCTCTATAGTCAAGATCTCATTATCATGAAAAGTCCGAACCAAGTCCTTCTAGATGTTATGAATGGTGGTGTTAGCTAGGTACTAGTCAAAGAATATCATCTCCTTGGTGTTCTCAACATCTTTATGTCTTTTTAAAAGCTATTGGAAAGCTTCATCTCATGTTAGTGCTAGGTTGTGCAACATGGGATTCATGAGGCAGGTCCTTAATTCAGCAATCTTTACAACCAACCATTGGATATCTAATTTGGCTATTTCTAGTTGCCCCTCCATTATGATGCATTTTCTGCTCACTTCAAGCAACTCTGACTAGGCTTTAGTGATGGTGTTTGGAAGATCAAAGACATCCGAAATCACTTACCTAGTTCACACCAGTCGATCATATAATTCCTCATGTTGGGATGCATGCAATCTACTGCTAATGATTTCTAAAAGCATCTGAAGATCTCTAAGTATAGAAACGTATGGTATAGATGTCATAGGTACATTACGTGCTTCAGTAATTCTATTAGCAACTACTTTAGTCATTGTCTCCTACCCATGGTGTTGCATCACCAAGACAATTGTCCCTCCACCCTCCTCTAGATGCATCAAAAAGATAGCAACATTCCCAAAGATGTCTAGAAATTACTGCCATTGCAAGAAAGATACCATTACCTCTAAGATGCTAGGATTTGACCTCACTGACATTTGCATTCTTTAGCCTAAGAAAATTAGCTTTCCATCTTCCACCTGGCTTATAGTTTGGGCAACTTCATTGAGGTGGCTTATTGCTGGGTAGTACATAGATGGATCACCACCACTCATTCTTACTTGCTTGCTACTGCTATTATAAGAGTTTCTCTCAAAGTTTGTGCATGCACCTAAGGGTAGTGTAGGCCTCTAATGTTGTTTCTTGAGTGGGTGGTGGAGGTGTTCATTGCTTCTCCTCTTCTTGAATGACTTTGGTAGGCACCTTGTCCTTAATCATTTCTACCTAAGAGGTAGGTTGGAGCACATCGAATGACATCATTCATGTAGCATGTTATGCCTTCCCTCTTGCATAATTTTCTAATGAGGCACGAAAAAGTGAATGCCTTCCTTCCACATTCATTCTCCTTAAAACATTTCTCTATCTCAAGATAGATTAGCTATGGAAGGTTGACTGGGAATCTACCACTTAGAGTGGCACACACACGGGTAGAGAAGATTGTGCTCTTACTTGGCCTCATCATTGGATTAGAGTGAAAGGCTATAATCTTAAAGTATGAACATTTCACCATGGTTAATGCAACATACTCCTTGTAATATACTTCATAACACCACTGTGTTCATTCTTTCTTGATGTCAAGATCTGCTTGCATTGGAATCTTTACAAGATTTTTCCTAGTTTCTAACAACCCAAGGGCCTCAAAAATGACTTTCACCAAGTAAGACAGTAAAACATGCTTGATCTTGACTGTTGAATAGGCCTACTAATTATTCTAGAATAAGTATGTCTCTCCCATGTACGACTCCCCACTAGAAGTGACGGTGAACCACATGGGAGAGTTTTGCAATTGTGCTTTGACTTCTGGAGGCACAAACTCCAAGAAATATCCCAAGTTTAACTTTTGAAGCATAGATTTCTAGACCTCCTTGTTTACAATTTGCCTTAGGTAGGCCTCCATCAAAGTGACCTCAATTTTTGATCTTAGTTCTAAAGCCTCATCTTAGTGAGATTGTTCAGTTGCGGCCACTTATTTGGGAATCTATTGAACAGACTCTACTTCAGGCTCCTCCTAAAGAGGTTCCATTGCATGGGTTTTAGCTTATTACACATGGAGCTATTCCTGGCTCCTTCTGATTTGTGGTGATTTTTCCCTTGGTTGAGATAGCTCTCCTTCCAACACATGCTTTTCTTTAGGTGCCATATATGGTCACAACATAACCAAGAATTAGCATATAATGTGTAACTTGTAACTTTTAAGTATCTTATCTCATTGGGTAGTTACACTTAGGCTAATTTATGACCATGGCAGATAGATTATTTTAATATTATTTTAATGTTATTTCATTTTTAATGTCACCGAAGCTTGTTGAAAGGGTTTAAGTTTCAAAATTTAATGTTTTGCTATTTGTTTCTTGGTTAGACCTTTGTGGGAGCTAGAAAATTTTCACAAAAAGTTTCCATAAAAAATCTAAGGTTTTGGCCCTTAAGATAAAGAGCTTACCTCTAGTATCTATAGGACTAAAAAAATAGAGTGAATCAGACAAACAGTTCAAAAGTAATGGCTCTTTGAAGGTTTTGGGCTCTAAAAAATTCAAAACTCCCTCCTTGTATAAGCTCAAATGTGAAAAATTTTCAAAGTGTGGATGCTTATATATAGACATTTTTTGCCTTATGTCAATGGGATTTTGTCAACAGGATCATGTCGGTGGGTGTGCTATGTATATGTGGTCCTGTTGATAGAGTTGTTGGACAAAATTTTCCACATTGAATATTTTAAAAATTATGAGTTTTATCATGAAATTAGGGTCTACAAAGAGCTAGAAAAGTCATGAACATGATGAAATGCTAGAAGAGGGCTCATTAATGCATAAAAATTGGAGATTTCATTGGGAAAATGAAATTTTGATGAAGAAAAATATCATTCAGGAGTGCACAATTGGATGCAACCAATGGGAAATGTAGGATGATTTGACTATGAAAATGCCTAAGGATAAGGGACTTAACTAATCCAACCAACAGATATGCAAGTGGGTCCTCCCCATAGTAGGCTCATATCCTTTTTACCCTTGCATATCCTTAAACCAAGGAGTCCATAGATCCAATAGTTGATTAATGGTTATGAAAAGTTAAGGACCTAATCTAGCAGAATCTACCAAAGAATTCTAACATATGAAACTAAGACATTGAACAAACATGAAAACTAGGAGGTGAATTTATGGATAGCATTAATGAAAGAGAGAGGAAGTGGAATGGAGTTCCATCTCATGGTCACATGAAATTCCTTGTGGATTTGATTGTTAAATGACCCAATGAAGTCCATCCAGAGTCCAAATCAAAACCAATCACTTTTAGTGACTTTGCATCAATACTCTAAGATCAATCCACCCCCTCAAGACACAAGAATGCTTCCACAAATTTATCACCATTCCTTATTTGAGAAGAAAATAGGAGTAGAACATGAGAAAGGATCTTAGTTAGAGGGGACCTTCATGCATGAGTAACATGTTTTTCTAGTTCCTATAATTAGTGCTTGTAGCCCATTATTTTCATCTAACGAGTGTGCTTTAAATTTTCATCATTTTTCTCATCATTTTGTTTGAATTTTATGTTTTTTATGGATTTTTGGATAGGAACCACACCATGCAAAGACTTATTAACTTTTTGTTATTGGTCAATGATGGAATGGTAAGAAATCCATAAAAAACACTCATGTACTCAAGTGAGTAGGCAAGTACAAAGAGCATCGAGCCCCTTGAAGTCACATCCTTATCATTCCATTTAACCTTTCCTAAGTTTGGAAACTACAAAGGTCACGAGTTTGTTAAAGTTCCATTAAGGAAAGTAACCTCATATTTCCAAAACAAAGAACACCATAGATTGTTGTGGATGGGTGGATGACATGGACTCACTACTTATTTCATGAAAAAGAAACTTTGTTTTATTTATCAATCATAAAAATTTAAAAATATAAATCAAACATTAATAATCAAAAACATTAGGTAAAAATCACCATTAGCAAACAACTATAGCATCATTGTGTCCTATTGGCAACAAAGCAATTTATTAGAAAACTTAAGAAAAATTCACACCNTTATGGCACATGTGTGGGGTTCCAGTAAAGGACCTTGTCTCTAGGTTGAAATTTTACTTTTCTTATTTTAAAGTCATGGCATTTTTTATTGAATTCCTTGTGCACTTCATTCAAAGATAGGACCACCAAACTATTCTCATCTAGCACATTAAGGTTGATGAGTCTTGCTTTTTGTGCTAGGCTAAGGTCAAGATCCAAGTCACAGGCTGTTAAATGTGTATAGAGTTCAAACTAAATTGGAAGAATTGGTAATTTTCTGTACACCGGCTCATAGGAAGAGTATCCTATAGGGAGTTTTCATGTGGAGTGGTAGGCCCAAATGGCATCATTACGTTTTGTGCTCTAGTCTCTTCTATATTTACTAATTGTTATGATTAGGATTTTAGAGATCTTCCTATTGGTAACCTCTATTTAACTATTGGCTTTGGGGTGATAAGGTGTTGTTAATTTATATTCTACCCCCAAGCATTACATAAGCTTTCAAAAGGTGGTGCTTGTAAAGTGAGTACCATTGTTAGAAAATTAGTGCACATGGCATCCTAAACTTGTTTACAACATTCTATTATACAAACCGAGTAGCAGTAGAGGATGTACAATCAGTGATAGCTACTACTTCTACATATTTCATACAATAGTCAACAACAACTATGATGTACACCTTTTCATTCAACATGGGTGTGATGGGACCCATGAAGTCTATGCCCCAGATGTCAAAGGATGCTGAGGTTCCTCCATTTGAGTGGTCATCCCACCTTCACATTTACAATGTTCACAAGAGTGGACAAAGATGTTGGCATCCTTAAAGAGTGTTGGCCAATAATACCCTATCACTAGGATCTTAATGGTCATGCATCTTCTAGCATAGTGGCCCCCATAAGAACCCTCATGAGGGTCATAGAGAATGTGCAGTTTATTAGCATCAGGAACACACCACCAAAGTAGGCCATCGATGTACATCTTGTATAGGTGTCCATTAATCTCCATGAAGCATTTGGCCTAATGAAGAAACTACTGTTTCTTTTGGTGGTCCAACTCTTGTGGCATCTCTTAAGTAAGAAGATAAGTAAGGATGTCATTGTACCACTTAGGTTCAACGGGAACTTGTTCATTTATCACAATAACAAAGAAAATTTCATCAGAAAATTGATCAGAAAGTGAACTCTTCTCCTTCTTGTTGTCCCATCATAGTCAAGACAAGTGGCCAGCAATCACATTCTTGTTTCCCTTTTAATCTACCATCATTAGATCAAATTCCTACAAGATTACAAGCCACCATATGACATGAGGACTCACCACTGACTTGTTCATCAAGAAGTAGATTGCACTATGATTTGTATGTACAAAGATCTTGTATCCAAGCACATAGTTTTTGAACTTCTCTAAGGCATACACCACTTCCATTAGCTCTTTCTTTGTTGTGGTGTAGTTTAGTTGTGCATCCACAATGCTTTGGCTCATGCAATGAATGTAGTATGGATGTTTTTGATTGTTTAACTATGTGAGTATAGTTTCCAAGGCGTAGTTTGATGCATCCATCATGATGTGAAATGGTTAGGACCAGTCCAGTGCTCATAGAGTTGGAGTTTCTATGATTTTTTTCTTGAGATTCTGGAATGCCCTTTTGCATTCCTTAATCCATACAAATGAATCATCTTTCTTCGTCAGCTCTATCAACAATTTAGTGATCTTATAGAAATTCTCTATGAATCACCAATAGTAGCCAGTGTGTCCAAGGAATGACCAAACATCTTTAATGATTTTTAATTGATAGGTAATTCCTTGGATGACCCTAATCTTTTTAGGATCCACCTCAATCCATGCTTGTGAGATTTTGTGCCACAACCCAATGCTCTCCTAGACCATCATATGGTTCTTCTACCAATTAAACCAAAGATTAGTCTTCACAAACCTTTTAATCACTTGCTCAAGGAAGTTCAAGGCTTGCTCAAAGGCAGCCCCATAGGTGGAGAATTCATCCATGAAGACTTCCATTCGACTACTAGTTTTCTATTGAAAAATGCTAAAGAAAACGTGTTGGAAGGTTGCAAGGGAATTTCATAAACCAAAAGGCATCTTTTTGTATGCAAAATTCCCCCAAGGACTTGTGACTGTAGTTTCTTCCTTATCCTTTAGTGCAATCTAAATCTAGTTATAGCCACTATAACAATCTAGAAAGCTGTAAAAGTAATGCCTAGAGATAGTTTCTAACACCTGGTCCATAAATGGCAATGAAAAATGATCATTGTAAGTCATCATGTTCAATAGCTTGAAGTCAATACAGATTGATGAGCCGCGATATCGCAGCCCGTCACAATGTCTATAAATAAGAGGCAGCTTTCCCTATTCTAGGTACTTAGATTTAGACCCTTAGCCAAACTCTTGCAGTTTTACCATTCCAGAGTTAGAATAATTTCCATGTGCCTGCAGTAGGAGTCTTAAAGTGAACGAATCTTTATTCGAGCAAATTGTACCTGAGCACACATTTGTGTACAACAATAAAGATGAAATTTTTGATAAACGTTGCAGCATGTGGACTAAGCTAAATAGGAATTAATTATTATTGAATGTTTAAATGCTTTCCTAGTTAATTAATCTCTCTCAACCCTTGACTCTCCTAGTTAAGTACACTCAATACGACCACTTTGAGCATGTGTGTAGCACTTGGTAACCCAGTAACGAATAGCGTTTGGTAATCCCAGTAGTGTTACATTGGTTCAAGAGGTGTGTAGCAAGTGGGAATGGATACTAGTGTTAGGACAATTAGAACTTAGTTAGTGAATAGTTAATGAAAGTTAGTCACCTAGTTCTCTTCACCTTCCCCTATTAGCATAAGACATTAAAAAGATAAAAATATAAAAATCATATACCTCAAGCTTACTTAACCATACAACTATGACAATACAAGTAACTTTGGGAAGATAACGATTGATTAACCTTAAGTGTTCCATTGCAGTGCATAAGCACTTAGTCCTTAGAGTTCGACTAGATCGTGCGTGAAACGCTCGTATTCGTGTAATGATGAGTATAGGGGTACCTCACTACTCATCATTGGCATCGTTCCGAACTTAGGTTCTAGAGTCAACCTAATATCACAAGAGATTTATAAAGCTTAGAACCTACCTCCATTAAGGAAGAGTAACATTTGACTAGAGCTAGTTGACCAGTCCATCATTGTTCCCTTGGGAATGGTGGAGGACATCATTATCACTGTGTGTGGGTGGTCATACCCAGCTAATTTCCTAGTGATACAAGTAAACAATGATAAAGGGGACTTCCAAATAATAATGGGAAGGGCATGGCTAAGTACCATAAATGCACGCCTAGGAATCCACGATCTTTCCCTGGAAATATCTAAGGAAAATAATTTTGGGAAGATCAAGAAGAAGAAAGTTCCATGCATCACATATAGTGATACAAGGTGTGATTGCATACAAGAATGTTCAGCATTGCCTGCATGCAACTAGTATGCCCAAGAAATTAACATACAAAAGTGCCTATATGTAGCAACCACACAACAAGAATACACCCAGTGGTTGATAGGTGATCAAAAAAGAAACTCACCAACATGCATGGAACTAACTAGGGGAACAAATTGCATCCACGTCAAAAGCATAGATGCATTGGAGCAAGAGTGTCACCAACATCCAACCCTTAACCTGAAAACATCAATAGGGGGAAGCTAGAAGTTCCTAAAAACTTCAAACAAGCGCTCCGATAAAAGATTACTAGTCAATGTGCAACAGACCAAACCTTACCATGAATCTAGAATGGTCAATGCACATAACACATTGGAGAAAGGATGACCTCGCTCATTATTTCGAATCTCCTCTTTTCAACTCAGTCATGGGGGAGATGGCCACCTATGCTAATCAATCAAGGCCCTCAGTTCCTTTTTAAGTTTTTGTTTTACACATTTTTGTTTTACAAATTTCTTTAACTCTTCTTGTTTTTGTTTTGCAACATCGTTCATACTTTTTCGTTTATTTGTGTGTTTATTTATTTTGTTAGTTTTGTCACCTAATAAGTGCTCCTGATGATGGTATGAACTGTATTCCATTAATTGCTAATGTTTTTTTTTTTACCTTTGAGTTATGATGTTGATACTAAGGTATGGTTCTTATGATATAACAGGCAATGAGTCCATGTCATCTATACATCCATGAATTTCTATGGTCTCTCATTGCTTGGAACTGTACAGTCCTTTTTTTCAAATAATAAAACTATCAATGAATTGGTGACTAAGCATTTCTCAAACTAAGGAAGCACTCAAGGATTGAAAAGGGTGTAACTTCAAGGGGATTTGATGCATTTATGCTGGCCATTCTCTTGGGTGCTTGGATGTTTTCTTCTTGAGTTTTCCTTGCCATTTTGACATTGCTCCATTATCGGGAAGCTGAGCTAATAAAAATAATAAGTCTTTGCATGGTGTGGTTCTTATGCAAACAAAAAAAAAGAGGAAGAAAAGTGAGAATTCAAAGCACATCCCTTAGATGAAATAATCATCTAGGCTACAAGCACTGGTTATGGAACTAAACAAACATGTTTCCTCTACCTAAGGCCCTTTCTCACTTCCTACTTTCTCCTTTCTCATTTCGTCAGAATGGTGGTGACTTTTTGGCGGAAGCATTCTTGTTACTTTAAGTGGATGGATTGGCCAAATGTATTAATGCAAAGTCACTAGATGTGGATTGTTTGAGGCTAGATTTGGAATGAGATCTACTAAGTCACATTAACCATTAATACACAAGGGGCTGTACACCACCTTGTTCTTAAGACTCCATTCCATTTTCTTCTTTCCATCGTTCTTTGTCTATTTTCACCTCATTTCCAGTTGTATCAATAGTCTATATTTTGGTTGATGCATTCTTTTCTTTTTGGTAAACTCTTGTGGTTAATACTTTAACTCTTGCTTCCAAATGGAATTTCCAGAGCCTACAGACTCTTTGAATGCAGGATTGTTAGGGCATTAAGGGCATGAGCCTACTTTGGGGAGGACCCACTGACATTCCTATTTGGTCCATTAGTTAATTTATTTCCCTTAAAAATTTTCATAATTAACATTTATTTTGTTCATTTCCATCCCTGACATCCATTTTATCGGTGTTGACATTATTTCTTTTTCTCCATCTTTCTTATTCCTTCTCTTTTTCCATTCTTTCACTACCAGAGGATCACTCTTAGTCATGGGGGGTCCTGGTCCAATTGTTTCAATTTTATCTAAACCTTTACATCTTGGGTAGTCACTAGTGTTATATCTCCAAAATCTACATTAGCCATATCAAAACTCAGGCAATGGACCTTTCACCAAGATAAGGTATCAACTGTATTGTGATTCATTTACCCTTGCTAATTTAAGACTGTGTTGTATGTGTAAATGGCAATCATACACCAATGGATTGGATCTGGAGGGAACACTTGGAATGGACTAGTGCTAGAGCAATTATGCAAGGAATAAGATTGATGGTGCACTTATGTATGGACAATGAAAGGCACAATCTTAGCATCAGCAGCAACAAACTTCTTCTTTTCTCTCTCTCTCTCTCTCTCTCTCTCTCTTCAACAGAAAATTGTACCTGAGCACATATTTGTGTATGGTAATAAAGATCAAGTTTTTGGTAAACCTTGTAGCATGTGGACTAAGCTAAATAGGAATTAATTATTGTTGAATATTTAAATGCTTTCCTAGTTAAATAATCTCTCTCAACCCTTGACTCTCCTAGTTAAGTACACTCGGTACAACCGCTTCGAGCATGTGTGTAGCACTTGGTAACCCAGTAACGAATAGCATTTGGTAATCTCAGCAGTGTTACACTGGTTCAGGATGTGTGTGGCAAGTGGGAATGGATACTGGTGTTAGGAAAATTAGAACTTAGTTAGTGAATAGTTAATGAAAGTTAGTCACTTAGTTCTCTTCACCTTCCCCTATTAGCATAAGACATTAAAAAGAAAAAACATATAAAAATCATATACCTCAAGCTTACTTAACCATACAACTATGACAATACAAGTAAGTTTGGGAAGACAGTGATTGATTAACCTTAAGTGTTCCATTAGGGCACGAAGCACTTAGTCCTTGGAGTTCGACCAGATCGCGTGTGAAACCCTCATATTCATATAATGATGAGTGTAGGGGTACCTCACCACTCATCACAGATCCTTCACTTTCCACCTTTCCTTGGTAAAACTACCAATGGGCTAACCTACTCACTATCCATAATGGGATAAATGAACCTTGCCTTAAGGAGTTGTTCAATCTCCTTCTTAACGATCTACTTCAATTTGGGGTCTAACCACAATTGCAATTACCTCTTTGGCTTTATGAAAGGATTAGTATAGATGTGATGCTAGCATATCTTAGGATCAATCCCAGTGAGTTCAGGATATAACCAAGCAAAGGTTGTTGACCATTTGTTAACCACTTTTAACAACTTCTCTTTTTATTCAGGAACAAGATTGACATTGATTATCATCGGCTTACCATTTTTTAGAAAAGCATACTCCATGTTGACAAGTAGAGTTTTCAACTTTAAGGGATCCTATTTAAAATTTTTAGGGATTTCCAACTCTTCTCAATAAATGTCACCAAGTTCATCATCAAAGAGTTGGCAATGAACTTGCTCTAGTTGATCCATGCCTTCAACATAGGTACTCATTAACCTCTTAGTTGGTTCCATATAAAGTGTGCTACTTTTAGGATTAACTATCAGCCACTGGATGCCCTCCTATTTTGTGGTTTAGGCACCTTTGAATATCTATCTCATTTGCATACTATCTACATGCTATGATTGAGGTACTTTTTATGACCCATAGTTTCTACACACAATTGCACCATTTATCACCATATGTAATGCATGAAGCTCTATTCTTCTCGATCTTTCCAAATGAATATTCCTTGGAAATTTTCAAGGAAAGGTCTCTAATGCCCAACTATGCATCAATGGTACTAAGCCAAGTCCTTTTCATGATGATTGGGAAGTTCCCCTTGCAAGTATCAACATAGATCACTAGGAAGTTGGTAGGATAAGACCAACCATAGATGATGGTCACAATGTCCTCCACCAAGGAAATAGTGATGGACTAATATGCCACCTCAAGATGATTGTTACTCTTCTTGAGTGGAGGAAGGTTCTAGGCCTTGTACATCTCATGAGAAATTAGATTAATACTAGAACCTAAATCAAGAAAATCCTTGCAAGGCTCATGCCCTATGATTTGCAAATATATTAAGGGACTCTTAGGATTAGATCTTTTCCTAGGAAGGTGGTCAACCTTTATCCAAACAGTTACCACATGAGTTAACATGATAGTATGCAGTTTAGAAGGTGTTTAGTTGAAAGGGGATTCGAGTGGATTGGATGCAGACAATGAGGGCAAAGCAAGGTTATCAACTACATGAGTCTATAAGGGCTTTGTAGAACTACAAGTTTAGAAGAACGATCTTTTTTTTGGATTTAGTTTCCAAACCACTTAGCTAAGGAGCTAGTTGTAAGTTAACAGCCCTTGTAGCACTACATTGTTATAACTAGGCTAGAATCTCACCCTATATTGATGGGCTAGGTGGTAATTGGGGATTACCCTCATGGAGATTACCCTCATGGAGATTTCAATATAGGGTGATAAGGATATGGGGATTTCCCTCATGGAGATGGAGATTGAGCTTTGTAGTACTTAAGAGGGTAGTGATGATGTTGGAATGAGGCATGACTGGAAGAGTCACATAGAGAAAAGGGTTGCCAAACATAGTACCCATATGGATCTGGTTATCAGTAAGGGTATTGCTACCTTGGTGGTGCCATCCCCCATGACTATGGATGCTACTATTGATGATGTTACTCAAAAGGTTGTGGTGGAGCTCCACTTGGATAATAGGCTTGTTGTTGGTGGAACTACCTTGGGTTGCCTTGAGGATAAGGTAATCTTTTGGGTGCTTTCCTTCTTGTCAATCTAGGATTTAGAGCATACACCCTAGATTCATGTAAGTATAACACAATAGGGTAACATCCCATAGGATGTTTGTATTGGCAAATGTTGTATCCATCATCATCATCTGATTTAGACTCCACAAACTTCTCTACTACAATAGCCTTACCTTTATGCCTTTGGTGGGCACATTCAGCTTCCTTCGTTCTCTTGTAGTCATGCTCACTACTTTTCTCTTTGGATGCCTCTACTATTTTCAGAGCCATTTGGAACTTTTCATACAAATAATTCCACATTTTGTCTACCTTAGCCAAAATTTTTGAAATAAACTTTTGGATTGGCAAGATCTTTCATTGCACCACCTCATCAAGTGGTGCCTCCTCTTTATTATCATAGAACCAAAATTTCTTTTTTGTTGATGGAAGGATCCCAGTTATACTCCTTCACTTTTCTCTCTTTCTTAATTCTTCTTCTTCTTTAGCAACCTCCTCAATGAGCCTTTAGATCTGATGGGCTCTAAGTTTTGACAACCTTCCTTGGGCATAGATCCCAAGAGTTCTCCTAATTGAAAATAACTATGGCTAGGACATCAATGCAAAAGAGAATAATACCCACCCATGGCTACATCCAAGGGTTCATGTATTCCTTATCTCCAACCTTGGATCTTCTTTCTCAAGTTGGACACTTGAGAGTATGTTTGATACTTTTCATTAAACAACTCAAGCATCATCCTCCATCTATGGATTAATTATGTCTCCAAAGACTAGTGCTAACTTTAACTTCTTTTATGAGTGTCCTGGGGAATAGCTTAAGTTTTTATCATTCATTCTCTATGTTCTACAAGGCACAAACATTGGGAAAGGCTTGTAGATGATTCATGTAGATCTAAGTTGTATTCCCCTTTGAACTTGGGGATATTGTTCATATCCAATAGCTTAATTCTACTACCTTTCACATGCCTTGATGCAATTCTCACCACCTCTACAATATTCAGCATATTTTGAGTTGTAAGAAAAGGTTCATCATGGTCATGACATCTGTGATGGCCATGATGTTTATGATGTCGTCTACTGCCCATTCTTTTGTGGTGGTGGGCCTTCCTTGAATGCCCTTGTCCCTAATCTCAACTAGTCTAATGGGCCCTATGATCACAATGATCTCTATCCCACTAGTTACCTCCATCATGGTCTCATCCTCTATGACTTCATTCGGAGCTAAAGGAGGAAGAAGAGGATTATAAAGGTGAAGAGGAAGAAGGACTAGCATTGTGGTTCCTGCCACTCCCTCTTCAATGGTCATAACCATGATCATCATCATGATGTCTATCCCTATCCCTATCATGACTCCCATCTTTGGATCCCCCATGATCACCGAACCCATTCTTACTTGAACTAGGATTGTTTATAGTGGACTTTAAATTTTGATTCAAGCCCCCTTCATTGAAACCAAGGGGAGGAGAGTCAATGAAATGAGAACCCCCAGAGAAGGGATCCTTATTCTCTTTTCAACCCAATAGGAACAAGGTGTTATTGAACAATTTTCCCTTCACAACTTCATAGTTCTTCTTTCATTGCTAATAAATTTGTTGTTGTGCTTTAATGGGATGGTAATTCCTAGAGCCATGATCCTGCATAACATACTCCACATGGAGCCCCTAGATGCCAAACCTCATAAGACTTTGTTGGGGCATTTTAGGAACTGATTGATTGAGCAACAACATAATGTTACCCTCCATGTCTCTCCACCACATTTGATCATCCTGATGTAGGATGAAGGTGAAATCAGGCACATACTCATTGGGATAAGTATACATCACTTGGCATTATTGAGGTACTAGCTGATTTGATCATTCATTCCTTTGATTAGATGTGTGCTCAAATTTTGATAGAGAATCATCCCTATGAGAAGTAGACATTTTCATATTAGAAGAAAAATCAATGTGCTTTTCTATAATTGTTAGTAGTTAAAATGATTACAACTATAAGGTTTGATCCAACGATGTTGAATGATTATCACTAAGTCCTAGATAATGCATGTAACTAACTAAAGTCCCCAACAATGACACCAATTATGATAAGCAACTATACCCTACACCCAACCATATGAATCATTAAGGTTCACTCAACAATCTGATTGAATTCCAAAGACTTTAGGTTTCTAAGTACACTAGTTCTAAGAGGTGAAACTAACCATTGCATTTGTGTCTTCTTAGTTCCACTTGTAAAGTGCAAATGTATGTTAAGTGTAACTAAGGCATATGATTTTTATCATTTTTATCTTTTATGGTTTAAGTTTCCTAATGAAAAAAATAAAAAATAAAGTATTTAATTACTAAATTAATCTAACAACTAGCTAACACTTAACTAATCCTAACATAAGCAATTTGTTCACACTTGTCATACACATCTTGAACACGTATAGCACTATTGGGTTACCAAAAATTAAGCATTACTGAGATTACCAAGTATTAAACGTATGCTCAAATTGGTCGTACTTATTGAAACACCATAAAATTTTTCATATTATAACCAATATTCATCATGTAGCTTTCACCCCATGAAACTCGAGACAAAATTTCATTGTAAATGTGAAAATTATAATTCACAATGGGCAATCTCACATACTTTATACTTTTGGGGCTAAAAATTCCTCATAAGTAGTCAAAGCTTCATTCTCCAAGTGAAAAAAGTCACCTAGTGCCTATATTTAGGTAAAAATGCCTTTTGAAATGCCAAAAAGGGCAATTTGATGGGTTTTATGGGGGTATGCATTTTTCTACATTGGAAACACCTGCAAGGGATAAATCTCACCTATTCCTAGCATGGAAGGGTGGGGGATTTGGAAACTTTTCCCCCTTCAATGTGGAGACCAAATGCACAACTTGGAAACTTTCCCCTAGCCTAGAAACTTTCCCCCCTCAACCTAGAAAGTTTTCCCCTAACCTGGAAACTTTCCCCCAACCTAGAAAATTTTCCCCTAGCTTGGAAACTTTCCCCCTCCCCAACTTAGAAAATTCAATTCCCTACCGTGGAAGCCACAAGAAGCAAAATTCATCAATTCATGCACTTCAATGTTGACCAACCACTTCAACAAGCATGGTGGAGAGCTCAATGTGGAAGATTCATATCCAATGTGGAAGGTGTGCCCTAGTTACTATTTATAGTAAATAGAATGATCATGGTGAAGCACTTACTATGTATAGTAACCCCCAAGATTTTGGCATCCATCTCACCTAAAATTGCAACAAACTTACAACCAATTTGCAACCAAATCATGACTAGTTTGTAGTCCCACTTATGGCTCAAAGACCCTATAAAAGTCAAGCTCAAACACCATTGAGAGGTTCCAGCAATCTTTCTCATGGTTCAACATTTTTAACAAGATTCAACACCTACACAATTCAAAAATGTTTTAGCAAGTTACGCATTTTTTGTTTAAGGAAATCTCAAGAAATTTGCATACACATAATTCCACACTTGGGTCATTTTTAGGCACTTAAGAGCTCTTGCAAGTTCTCATACTTGCATTCTCTTGAACCCCAACATGGAAGTAGTGAGGCCTTGAAATTTGGTGGATTTTTTGTGTTAATGCTACATTTTTGGGATTCCAAACCCTGCGTGGAGAAACTTGGCATCCAAATATTCCACCTTTCTCATCCCTCCCC
>MNCI01011846.1:479346-503594 GCA_015680685.1 Gnetum montanum | reverse complement strand
AGTGACCTAATTAGTAGATCCAAGGTTGTAGTAGCAAAGGAACATTCGATGACATCAAGAGTGGCTTAGCACCCAAATCATGAAACAAATCACCTTAGCTTCAATGGGCTTTAAACTCTCGCACAAGTGAACCCCCTTTTTGTGAATCTAGGCACAATTTGTACACATTTCTCTAACTTATTCTTTATTATTTTTTTCAATAAAGTTTTAAATTTTCAGTTTTCTATTAAAAAATAAATTTATTATTTGTACATTATTTGGATTTGCTTATATTTTCATGTTTTGCATCTCATAAGTCCTTGGTTGATTTGCCAAACTAGCTAGGGTGCCTCAAATCCCATTTTTATTGTGGAGGCCCTAGAGATTTGGGCTTGGGGAATTGCTTGCACCAAGGATCCTTGGTTTTTGTTCCAGTAATCAAGGTTTTCAATCGAAACAATTTTTCTTGGCACTAGAAGAAGGGCCTTTGCCTAAATTCTGTAATCAAATCTATTATTTTCATTACCATTTGCAAGCTTTTCCTTGATTTTTGTAGCCAAAACCTTTGAAAACTCAATGCTGATCTTTCCCCCCTATTACCAAAACTACAACATGGAAGTTGCAGGTGGTTGGGTTCTAGGCTTTTCATAGCATTTGCAATGAATTTTATAGTCTAAAACCAACATTGATGTTTCTTTCCTCACATTTTTTTACTACCAAAAGTTTATTTTCTAGCTTCTAAAAGTGGGTGGTTCAACTCATTTTTGAGTTGGCTTTGCCCCCCATATTTCCAAGATAAAATAATTATTAGCTACCTAAAACCAATTTTAGAGGAAAAATATTAACTTTCTTCTTTGGTTTTCAAACTTTTCATCGTCAATGTTAAGGTAGGAGGTGTGAGATTCCATCATTGCACCCCACATTCTTTCTCCATCCCCTTGCCCCCTTACACCTTTCCCCCTCCACCCCCCTCCCCCTGATTTGCCATACCCAGCATGAAAGTAGTTGGAAGGCAAGCATTGGTAAAGTTTGAAACCAATTTTATAACCAAATCTACTTTTGTTGCAAGTTAAAAGCCAATTCCTAGCCACAACTTCCAAAGAATCCAACGCTACCTTCCCTCCCTCCCTCCCACCACCCACCCCCAAATAGCAAAAACCATAGCATGAAAGTTGCAAGTGGTTTGGGTGCTTGAATTTCACAAAATTTTTTGTCACTTCCTAGAGAAAAGCCAATGTGGAAGCCTTAATAAACCTTTAATTTTTGTGGCCATAATCTTTTCCACTAAACTAACATTGTTTTCCATACCAACCAAGTCTACTTTTCCCTCCTTTTTGGTGAAAGTTGGTAGCCTGCCAAAACCATCTTTCAAAACTACCAAGTTTCTATTTTTTTTCTTCAAACTTTTCCCCCTCTCTCTAATGTTGAAATAAGAAGGTGTAATATTTCCGTTATCCTGCCCCCTGCTTTCTCCCTTTGTCATACCTAGCATAAAGGCCTCTAGAAAGTGAACTTGGGTGAGGTTTGAAGTCAACATTGCCAATATTCTATTTTTGGTAAAGGGGTATATCCCCTTTATCCCCCACTTACTAATTATAGTAAGTATATCATTTTCATTTCCTCCAAGATATTTTGAATTCCATTCACTAGAATTTATTCCTATCTTAACATTTATAGCCCATTCTTAAGCAATTATCAACACTATAACCATGCCTTTCTGAAAATCCACCAAATTGCCCTTCACCTTCACTAGCAAAGATCAAAGCCAATAATTCATGAGGGTGTATGATCCCAAAGACCCTATAGTCATTGAATTTAGGTGATCTTTGAGAGTCAAAGGGGAGAGTCCTAATTTTGTAGCCATTAATGAAGATCACTGTAACTTCATTTATGCCAAAATACAAGTAGGCATGTTAATTCAGAAAATTGAAGCTAAGGCCAAAAAGGAGTTTGAGCTCATACACAGGGATGGAAAAGAGTATATCCCTTCCACATATGAAGAAATTCCCCTTAATGATGTCTATTCTAGCATCCTTGACCAATTGATTACCATAGAAGAGAAAGATGACCAACCTACCTTTGGGAAACAATAGGAAGATAAGGATGAATTTAGGACAAAATTTGAACCTAAAAACATCCTTTGAGGACTGTTTCAAAAAACATCCCCCAACATCATAAAACATTTCCCTAATGCCTTTGTTTTCTCGATGGACATGGTACATCATCTTCTACTCCTCCATGCTCTACTATGGTAGATCCTACATTAGTTATAGCTACACATCACACTCAGTCAATGCCACAAACAACAAACTATAATGCATCAATGCCATTTGCAACACAACCTCGATATACCAAACCATCAATAGTGGCTTTTACCATCGCAAATCTATTAATGACTCACATGGGATCCATCATGAGACTCCCTAGCAACACAAGGATTACACACCACATTTGTCCCATTTGTGCCTCAAGTGTTGGCATAAACATCTTTTTCTTTATTTGGCCCACAAGCCACAATCATAGTGAAACCTTTTCCTTCTGTCATGGAACCCATAACAAGGCCACAAGCCTTATAATAGATGCCACAACATTATATACAAGCCTTTCAAACTATGGGGCCACCATAAGGCTTGGATCAAGCCTTTCAAATGATTCAAGACCTAACAAAGGAGTTGAAAAGACTTAAAGCCTCTACCACACAAACTATCGAAATTATGAACTTCTACTAGGATGATCCCATAAGTCTTTTGTTCCCACCTTTGACACTCCCTCTTGGTGTCCCCATTCCACAATTTAGCAAATATAATGGAGAAGGTGATCCTAATGCTCACCTTATTACCTTTTAATTAGAATGTTTGCTCTTGCAGCCATGGCCTCATACCATCATGAGGATTTTTCCTATATCTTTCATTGGAGAAGTTCACAATTGATACCATGCATTTCCTAGGGGATCCATATCCTCTCTAGAAGACTTAGTAGCCTAGTTTGTCAACTACTTCAAGTATAACTTGTAACCTGACACAATGCTTGACCAACTTATGAAGGTCAAGCAGGGATCCTTAAAATTGGTACAAAAATTCATTCAGTGGTGGAATGGATTGCTAAATGAAATACCAAAGCCCATAGCTGAAGCCCACTTATTAGCCATATTCAAGGAAGTATTTAATGACTTCATCAAGTCTAAACTCTACTACCTTGATCCACGGTTTCTTAGCCAAGAATTCTAGCAAACACAAAATACAAAGGATGTCACAAAGGCTAGCCATGACCCAACCTATATATCATATAAAAACCAACATACTCAAAGAGACAAGGAAAAGAGAAAATAAAAAAACACTACTGTAGCAACTATAACCAAGGAAACCAAAATCATGAACCAAGGGCCAAAGGTCAACCCACCTAAGGCCCCTACCAATGACCACAATAATCAACCATCAACTTTTGGGACCAGTGCATTGACAACTAGTAAACCTAACTTTGAATGGAAGGATGGGTCTAAATACACTACATTTCCAATAAATCCATCCAAGTTGCTAGACCAACTATTAAGAAGTGAAAGCATATAACATAAACAAATGATCGAAGCTACTTGAAAGAAACATAAGTGACTATGTGAAATAGCTAAAGATCCCACTCGAGCAACAAAGGATGATCCTCAATTGCCTAAATACTTTAAGCTAGATTGCTTCTACCATTATCATCAATTGTCTGGTCATGATACAAACTTTTGCTTTGTGTTGAAGGATGACTTTCAAAGGATGATAGATAGGGTAAATTGATCTTAGATGCTTTTAATCCAATTCGAACACAAAACCAATCAATGCTAGTCTAAAAAGACCCATTGAATGCTAATGATAGCTCCTATGTTATTTCAGCATTCAACATAAATGACAATAAGAGACTTGCAAGAGAACCATTCATGATCTAATTATCCCTCTACAATGAAAACTCTTCTTCATCTTCCCATAGCTCAAGATCCCCCTTTGTTGTGAGAGCACCATCATGAATGCCTCCAAGAGAACCTTTTGTCATCAAGATCTCTCAACCCAATACAACCCAAATAGCCATAGCTTGAACAACTACACAATGACCCCTTGTGGTAGCCAATGCTACCACCTCTTCCTTACAACCAATGGCTACCAACCAAAAAACTACAACCAACCAAAGGAAGAAGCATAAGCAAAAGCCTAACAATAAGGGAGATAAGCATATGGAGGTACAAAAGGAAGTGGACCCATCAAAGCTCACTCCCATTTTGGATATACCCATGACCTCCTATGTTCCATCTCCTTCAACCAACAAGCCACAGAAGGAAACCAAAGCCCACAACCAAAACAACCAAAAAGAGCCACAACATGGTAATTTTTAAAGACCATTTCCCATTTCCATTCATTAATCAAGTCTTAGATACCATTGCAGGGCATTGCTACTATAGTTTTCTAGATGGTTATAGTGGATACAATCAAATTCAAATAGCACTACAAAACCAAGCCAAGACTACATTCACAAGTCCTTGAGGGACATTTGCATATAGGTAGATGTTTTTTGGCTTGTGCAATTCCCCAACAACATTCAATATCGAGTTCTAAGTATATTTCAGCAACAAATAGGTAATGGTGTGGAGGTCTTTATGGATGACTTCTCCACCTATAAAGTGGGCTTCGAACAAGCATTCGACCGATTAGAGCAAGTACTGAAACAATGTGTAGAAACCAACTTAAGGCTCAATTAGAAAAAAAATCCATTTAATGGTCCAAGAAGGCATTGTGTTATGGCATAATATTTCACAAACAAGGATAGAGGTAGATCCTGAAAAGATCAAGGTCATTCAAGGAATCACTTGGCAACCTGAAACTATAAAATATATCTAATCATTCCTTGGACATACTGGCTATTATAGATGCTTCATCAAGAACTTTTCAAGGATTGCAAAATCATTAGTAGATTTAATGAAGAAGGACGTACCCTTTGAATAGACCAAGGAATGCAACCTAGCTTTCCAAACCTTGAAATAGAAGCTCATAGAAACACCTATTCTACAAGCTCCTGATTGGTCTAGACCATTCCACATAATGATTGACATATCCAACTTTGCTTTAGGAGTCATACTTACATAGTTAGATGACCAAAAATGACCCTATTATATTCACTGTGCAAGTCGAAGTATTGCTGGTGCATAGCTCAACTACACCACAATAGAAAAAGAGTATGGCTATGGTGTTTCCACTAGAAAAATTTAGGCACTATGTATTGGGCTATAAGATATTTGTACACACAAATCATAGTGCAATTTGATTCCTGATGAATAAACCAATAGTGAGCCCTCGCATCATATGATGGCTCATGATCTTACAAGAGTTCGACCTTACAATGATCGATCGTAAAGGCACCGAGAATGTTGTTGCTAATCATTTATCTTGGTTAAGATGGGACAACAAAGAGGACGAATATCCAATTTCTGACCACTTCCCTGATGAACTTCTCTTTTCAGGTGTAATAAACAATCAATTAACCATAGAGACAAATTGGTATAGTAGCATTCTTACCTATCTTCTCACACAAGAAACACCACAAGGGCTAGATGTTAAAAAGAAACAACAGTTTCTTCATCAAGCTAAATATTTCATAGAAATCAATGGACACCTTTATAAGGTATGTTCTAATGGCTTGGTCCGATGGTGTGTTCCCAATGTAGATCAATTACAAGTTCTCCAAGATGCTCATGAGGGCCCTTATGGGGGTCATTACACTAGAAGATGAACAATCAGTAAAATCTTACTTGCAAGATATTGTTGACCTACATTGTTCCGAGACGCTCATCATTTTGTCCAATCTTGTAAGCACTACCAACGCAATGGGGGAATGACTACTAGAATGGAGGATCCACAACAATGGATTCAACCTTTAGAACCCTTCGACATATGGGGAATTAATTTTATGGGGCCTATTACACCAATGTGCAATGGAAAAGCCTACATCATTGTTGCTATTGACTACTTTACAAAATGGGCAAAAGCAGCTGTTGTAACTAACTGTACATCATCTACCACTACATGATTTGTTCAACAACAAATCGTAAATAGGTTTGACATGCCTCATGCACTTATTTCTGATAATGGTACACATTTTATAGGTGTGACTTTTTGAAAGTTGATGCAATGCTTAGGAGTTGAGCATAAGTTGACTACACCATATCATCCTCAAGCGAATGGCCAAGCCGAAGTCACCAATAGGAAGATCACAAAAATATTGACACGAACCATTAGCAAATATAGGCAAGACTGGAGCACCAAACTAAATGATGCTCTTTGGGCATATCGCTCCACATGGAAACTCCCTATAGGCTATTCTCCCTATAAGTTAGTGCATAGTAAAATTCCAACCCTTCCTATCCAAGGTGAGCTTTGTACACTATCTAAAGCATGTGACCTTAACCTTGACCTTAATCTAGCACAAAAATAATGGCTAATGAACCTTAACTTGCTAGATAAAAACCAATTAGCCACCATATCATCCAATGAACTGCATAAGGCCTTTAATAAACAATGTCATGACCTAAGGATTAGGAAAGTTAAATACCAACCAGGAGATAAAGTTCTATATTGGAATCCCACACATGTGCCACAATGAACTAAATTTCAAACATTGTGGGAAGGACCTTATATTATTCATGAAACTTTCCCTTCAGGGGCCATGATGATCTATAAACCTAAAAGCCCAAATAAGAAATTACTAGTCAACATCCAGCAAACCAAACCCTTCCATGAGCCTAAAATAGCTAGTACTATCACTACCTTTGTTAATGGACAACCTTGCTCATCATTTCAGATCTCCTCCTTCCAACTTAGTCATGGGGGAGATGGCCACCGATGCTAGTCATTCTAAGCCTCAGTTTCTTTTATCCTTTTTCTTTTACACATTTTTGTTTTGCACATTCTTCATCTTTACTTGTTTTTGTTTTACACCATCATTAACATTTTTACTATTTCTTTCTCTATTAAATTTTTTTTAAATTACTCTCACTCATCATATAAGAAGTGCTCATGATGATGGATTATACTATAATGGTGTTGATTGCTAATTTTTGGTTTTTACCTTTGACTTTTAATGTTGATACTAAGATATGGTTTATTTTGATAAAAATAGGTAATGAGTCCACATCATCCATTCATCCATACAACTTTATGGTCTCCAATTTTTTTGGAAATGCACTATCCTTTTTTCTAAGTAAACTTATTAATGAATTGGTGGCTTGGTATTCTTCAAACAAAGGAAAGACTCAAATGGATTGAAAAGGGTGTGGCTTCAAGGGGATTCAACATATTTGTGTTGGCTATTCTCTTGGGTAATTGAATGTTTTTCATAAAGTCTTCCACCATTCTACTATTGACCAGATATTAGGAAGTTGACTAAATCAAATAAGTATTTGCATGATCTGGTTCTCATGCAAGAGAGAGAGAGAGAGAGAGAGAGAGAAGAACTGGTGAGAATTCATAGCATACCCCTTAGACATAATAAAGAAACATGGGCTACAAGCACTGATTATGGCACTAGAAAGACATGTTACCCATGCCTGAAGGTTCCCTCTAACTAAGGCCCTTTCTTGTTTCCTACTTCTCTATCTTTCTCTTGTTGGAATGGTGGTGGCTCCGTGGACACATTCTTGTTGCTTCAAGAGGATGGGTTGATCAAGTGTGTTGATGCAAGCTCACTGGATGTGGTTAGTTTTAATATGAATTTAGAATAAATTTTATTAAGTCACCTTAATCATATACTACTCAAGGGACTTTACACAACCTTGATTTTGGGATTCCATTCTATTCCATTCTCTCTTTCCATATTACTTCCCATATCCCACCTCATTTTCAGTTTTATGATTAGTCCATATCTTGGTTGATGCATTATTATTCTTTGGTAAACTCTTGTGGGTATGTCCTTAACCATTGTTTCCATATGTCATTAATAGAGCCTACAGACTCTTTGGTTTGTGGGTATGTCAAGGCATAAAGGGCATTAGCCTGCTTTGGGGAGGACCCACTGGCATTCTTTTTTGGTGCAATTTTTAAGCTCTTTTCCTTAAACATTTCTTGCAATCAACTATTTCTCGTTTCACCCCATCAATGACATCTATTTTTATTTTTTTTATTGGCTTCACTGTTGATATTTCCCTCATCTTTCTTATTCTTTAAATTTTCCACCCTATTGCTATTGGAGGTTCACTCTTAGTTGTGGGGGCCCTATCACAAATGTTTCCCTTCCATTAATTATCTCACCCCTACACCTTGGGTAGTTACCAATGATAAACCTCTAACCCAATATCTTCCATACCTACAACCTAGTTAATGTGCTTCATATTGAGGCAAGGTATCAATCACATTATATCTTATTTATCTTTGCTAATTCATGACTCTGTTCTGTGTGCAAATGGTGATCACATGAACAATGGACTAGGATAGAAGGGAGCACTCAGGATGGACTGGAGCAAAAAGCATTTACACAAGGAATAAGATTGATTATGTGGCCATGGATGAATAATGGTGTGCACAATTTTGACATTGGTAGCAATGTGCCTCATTCTCTTTTCTCTCTCTCTCTTTCCAAGTTGTTAAAAAAAGGTCTAGATGTCATCTATGTATAGTATTCACCACAATGATTATGAACACCAATGTTGTAATATGTTTGGCGATCCGTTCATCAAGCACTTTGATTCTGTTATTCCATGTCACTATTAGATTGTTGTATAGTCAATAATCCCATACCTTCCCAATATTTTGTAAGGAACTCGAGGATGAGTTTTCATTCAATCATGGGGGTATGATGAGTCACGATATCAGGACCATGATATCCGATCTGCAATATCTAGTCCATGATATCAGAACCTACTAAGCAACATTGGACATCCAATGTCAGAACCTATCATGTTGCCTATAAATAAGAGGCAGGCACACTTGGGTTAGCATAGTTAGTTTCTTAGTCCCTTACCAAAACTCTTGGAATTTTCCCTTTCCAAAGTTAGAATTATTTCTGTGTGTCTTTAGTAGGAGTCATAAAGTGAACGGATCTTTATTCAAGCATTGTGTACCTGAGCACACCTTGTGACCAGAAATAGAGATGAACTTTGTGATAAACCTTGCAACATTCAAAATAGTTTAATTATTTCATTTAAATGATATTTAATGTTATTAGCTACTCTCATTAGTTAATTAATGTTATTTCTCTTGACTCGTTAATTATCAAGAGTTAGCACACGCAGTATGACCACTTTGAGCATACGTGGAACACTTGGTAACCCAGTAACAACTAGCGTTTGGTAATCCCAGTAGTGTTACACTAGTTCAAGATGTGTCCGACAAGTGGGAGTGGATGCTGGTGTTAGGACTAGTTAGAGAATAGTTAGCTAGTTAAATCAAATTAGTTATTAAATTATTTCATTTCTTTACATTAAGCACCAGGAACATAAAACATAAAAAGCATAAAAATCATATACCTCAAGTTTACTTAACCATACAATCATGCCTTACAAGTAAGCTTGGGAAGATAACAATCGCATAACCCATCCTTGTTTTGTGTAAGTGCATAAGCACTTAATCCTTGGAGTTCAACTAGATTGTGCGTAACGCTTGTATTCATATGGTTGGATGTAGGGGTACCTCACCACTCATCAACAACACCATGAAAACTTCTAATTTTAAATTTCAAAGTACATTATTCTCTCACCTCTTGAGAGAAATCTCTAGACAACCAATGTAACTTATAGGGTTTAGGATAAGGATTAGTCACCAAAACTAATCTAGCAACTTTCCTAGAAGAGATAATATATTCCCCATCAATCAACACATGAATCCATTCCTCACTAAGTTAACATCTAGACCCAATCTGAAATAACAATTTCCTATCAAGATGGTCTCATCTATTCACATTCTCAATGAATGCATAAGAATTTAATTTGAAACTTTCTTAATCTTAGGAGTATTAGGATTACCTATCTAAAGAGCTTGGTTTAATGTCTCCTCCACATCCATGGTTTTCACATCTTTTCCCTTGGCTACCTTGTGAAGTGAACATTCTTGTTACTTATGTCCCCATTCTCCAAAATTGAAGCATTGAATCTTTGATGAGCTACCACCTTCACCCTTTCCTTTCTTGCCTTAGTCCTTCTTGGCTTTTTCCTGCTCATCACTCTTCTTAGTCTTCTTATCATGGCTATCAACTTTAACTTTAGATTTGAACTTGGATCCCTTCTCTAATTTGGATAATTTTTCCTTTCCTTTAGAAGTTTCTTTTCTCCTATTTTTGAATTCATTTAGTTTCTTTTCTACCTTGAATGTCAAATCACAAGCATCATCAAGATTTTATAGCTTATAACAAGATAAATCCTACTAGTATGTCATTTTGAAACCTTCTAAAAATATTGAAACATGTTCATACTCCTTCTAGTTTATCTTATCTTGATGAAATAGTTCATAAAATTTGATATAAAAATCCTTAACATCTTTGTCACCTTACCTTAGGAATTTCAACTTCATAATGATCTCTTATCTCTAACAAGACTGTTCAAATTTTCTTCTTAACCTATATTTCATAAAATTCTAATCTCTAATGGGTTATAACCTTGAAACTATTTTTTCCACCAAGTATAAGCCATACCTTCTAATCTAGATTCAACAATAGATAACCTTAACTAATTTGGTATCTCTTCCAACTCAAAGTTCTTGTCAAGTGCTTTTAGCCAACTTGAAAAAGCATTTATGCCATCTACACCATTAAAAGTCTTTAAATCAATGTACATGAGTCTTACAGCATTATGGAATGTTCTAGAAATTCTTGCTTCATATTCCTCATCAAGCTTATCATGGAAAGAAGTAGAGATCAATGATGGAGCTCTTGAAATTCTTATCTAAGAAATAAAACTCCCTTGCATCAAAATTCTTAGTCGATGAGTCCCAAAACTTCCATAACTAGATTATCCTTTCTCATCATTCCCTTCACTTGGTTGTGAAAGTTCTTCATCATCATCCAAATGTAAATGCTCATCACCTCCACATGTCTGAATATGGCTAGGACTAGTATTCTTGTTCACCTTTACACTAATTTCATCCAACTAAGCAACCATCAGTTTGAAGGAAAACTTCATGCCCCTCATGTCTCTATTCAAGGCTTGCACCTATTTCTTCTTAGGTGCTATCCAAATTTGACAAAATCTACTACCAAGTTCCAAGTAACAATTAATACTAAGCTCTAATACCAATAAAAACCTAGAGTAGGTTCACTTCAATGGAATATAATTTTCAACCCACTAAACCCAGATATTATGAAATATAGATTAATATTCTAGAAAATAAATAACCTAGCTATCTTTAATTATTACAAATAAGATTAATCACAAACACATCCAACATACACTCACATTACTCAAACAATGCTACAGAGCATGAGGCTCTACAACCATATAATGGTTTTTCTAAAGGTAAGACACAATCGATAGAGAATCGCTTCCACAACTTAGGACTAAGATCTCAACTTACAAGCAAGACATAAGAACACATAGGTTAATACATCACACAATTAATCTTTAGGCTACAACCACACATGCATTCATATAATATGCTCTCATAACATCTCTTACTAAGTTTTCATTAACTCAAGAGCTATCTTCCTCATGATATCTCATGAAGAATTACATTAATATTTATTGGCAAAGAGAAGAGAAGAAAGATGGAAACCTTTCTCCAACTCAACTTAAGGATCTTCAATTATTTCCATCTTTTCCACCTTCTCACAACTATCTCCCAAATTGAAACAACAATTTCAAAAGTTTTTCCACTCATTTTGATTATCTCTGGTCTTTCTATTTCATCTCACTCTTAACCCAAACTTGCAAATAGGATGTCTCATCCATTCCTAAGACATCTCAGCCCAACCTAGGATGTCTTAGCTAAGACATCTCACAAAAATTTAAGACATCTCATCCACTTCTGAAATGTCTCACTTGAGACTTCAGCAACTCTACTAAGACATGTTCCTTGAATCTAAAACATCTTCTACAAGATCAACTCTTGGCCAAGATGTCTACTAACTTCCAAGATGTCTATCTAGATGCTAAAATCCTATAAAATCCACTATAGGAAAAAAATACAAGAGGATTAGAAGAGTTGTTCCTACACCATCAGTGGCCTCGAGAGGCTAGATCTTGTGGTGCTGCTAACTCATGATCACCACAAACTTGAAATTTTTGATAGACAAAGTGGTAGGTTTGGTAAATATGACAATGGTAGAGTAAAAATGACACTAATATTTGAGCACAAATGGTAACAATGATAAGGTGTGGATGATGGCAATAGCAAAGTATAGTAGAAGGGTTTTCTTGGTCACTGATAGAAAAGAAGTGAGGATTTTTGTTTTTTCTACTAGTAACAAGGGAGTATAACCTTCCTATTATATGCCCTAGTACAACCTAACCAACTACAATGAAACCTAACTAGCCATGATGTGGAATAGTGGTCCTACCGCAATGTGGCACAACTGGCTAGCGTGATCACCTAGCTAGGCTGCAATGTAGTCCAATGTTGCAGCTAGTAGCTAGTGGTTGCATCCTAATCCTATCAATTAGGCCCAAAGCCCAAAAAAATTTAATTTATTTAAACATATACATTAAATACATAATATAATTAATAATTGGGGCTCCTTGCCTAGGTAGCTAGCTAAGCAAGGCTTAGGACTTAGAATTAATAACTCAAAGGTCATGAGTTCAATTCCAAGTCCTAAATTTTAATAACTAGAAAATTAAAAATCAAGATTTAAATTTAGCATATTAAATTTTAAATTTTAATTAATGGAATTTTTATCAAAAAAACATGATATCTTGTAAACTATGTATTTTCTATGATTAATTAATTAACTAATTAATCTATTAGCCAAACTTCTCAACAATGAATTGTGCTTTTCTCTCAATAACTTAAACTTTAAAATGCTACTAGAATTATTTGTTCTTTCTATAAATCCAAAACTAGTATAGTCCTTCCACATAATCCTTGAATCAGCATTGGAGTAACAAAGATGAAGGAATTTTTTATTTAAAGATTGGTAAAATGAACCCTCCCAAACATTCCAACCAGGTTTCTCTAATCACCACAGGTAGTAGGGGTTTTAATTCAATTATTTTATATCATAATAATATCATAGAAGATACTAATCTAGTTTGTAGTATGCTATAAGTTGAAAAGTTTAAATACTTAATCACTTCTAGGTTATCTGATCTATTACTTTTTCCAACTTTCAAGATTGTTTATTACAAAGATCTGATAACCCAATGGTGTAACATATACAATCCCAAGTGCAATACTAAATTGAAAATGATCTTTAAAATTGTCATGATTACACATGAAACCATACAAAAGGTCTTAGGTTTCCATTCCATAAAAGAACCTTCCATTCCTAGTTTAAAATCTTTTGAATTCATGGATTTTCAAAATAAAGAGATTTTTGACTATATGCATTCTTATAAGATTTCACAAAGGAATTTTTAAAAGTTAATTTCATTGAAAAAATATATTTTCAATTATTTTTGTTCATAGAGAGTAAGATTTTATGGAATATCCATAATTCTCATGTCTTTAGTTATTTAATTTTCTTAGTCCATAGTGCCAATACAAGTAGAGTGTATGATTGGTCTATCTCTTATTTCACCAAATTATTCCTTATTATGAAACTTGTACCTACAACTAAGAAAAATCCTAAGACACCTTATTTCATTTGGTGCATACCTTTTCTTATGACCCTAATTTTGAGCTATAATTTATCAAACAATGATTTTACTTTCTAAAACTCTTATTTATACCCTAAATTCCTTAAAAAAGAGAGAGCTATGAGAGCTCAAATTGAAGATTCCAAGAAGAATCAAGAAACACTCATACATGCCCATAATCTAGAAGGAGTAGATGTGGTATAGAAATTTTTTTATCTTTCCCATTTATTCATTATTTATTTTTATGGTATTTCATATGCTAATTATCTCTTAGCTATATATTGATTTAGCAAAAGACACTAGAAGAGCAAGCCTGAGGAGAAATGAGACATGGAAACTAAGTTCTATGATTTGCTTTTTATCAAAGTTTTATATTTTCATTTTTTATTTTTTAACTCTTTTTTTACTAAAATTCCAAATTTTAACTAGAAATTGCACACTAGGCAAGGATTAAGTGGATAGGAATTAACTAGCATACAAAAGGGAAAGGACCTTAAGGTAAATTCAAACTTCCAATTAGGTTTCAAATATCTTTTTTTATAATGTTCATCTGAAATTTTGTATCACTTGCAGATCTCCTTGGGTTGACATTTCTTCATTCAAAAACTGAAGAAAGAATCCCCTCATTAGTCTACATTTGAATGAACTACAACTTAAGCTCTGAAGTCTACTTAAGTAAATTTTGTTCAGGTGACTCTAATAAGATGTTCAACTCTAACTAGGAGTCCATAGAGTATATTGGCAATTACTTCTTCTAGAAACATTTCCATTATTACAAGTCCCTTAGTTACTATGAATGATTTCTCCTAATATCTAGGGCAAATGGTGGCTGCTATACAGAAGGAAGTCCTTCTTCTTTGTACTCTTAACAATCAAATCACTAAGAATACTATGCACTCTATTCATCAAGAGTTTTATTTACAAAGAAATTTTAGGTCCTATGAATTCAAGAGTGACTATGAATTGGTTTAGTTTAGTGATACCTCAACATTTCATGTAGTTCTAGAGGATTCTCTAGAAGTCACTAGGAATCTTAAACAGATTCTAGGGAAACTAGAGAGTGCTACTTACTTGGCCAAACACTTACTCAACTATGAATGTATCCTTTAGATTGAGAATAATCATCTCTATGTAAGTAGTAAATTCTTATTATGTTCCTTCTCTACCTATATTCCACCTACTTACTATCCTTAAATTTTGCATTTAAAGGAAGGATAAATAGTGGAAGGAGGATATTGCACAATAGGCAACTTAGGTCAACTTGCTATAAGCAGAACTTGAAAAAGCTGATAAAGAAAAGGCAACTACCAAGAGTGGCATAAAATACATTTGCAAACTCTACAATGGCTTATCTAGGTGTTGAGATATGCATGAAAGGGATGATGTCACCATGGAAGAGCAAGTGGCTTAAGTAAATGTAGCCAAGAATCTCATTCAGTCTTTTATCTTAAAAATTTAATCCAAACCTCTTTTATCCATGTTATCCATATTTCCTCTTTTCCATGTCCCATTGTTTAGTGATGTACTCTATTTTTTATCAATAAAAGGAACATATGTTATGCTTATTTTCTCTCACATCTACTTTCAACTCCTAGATCATGGTTTTCTCCTATACCAAATGAGACATTCCATTCCAAGATATTAATAATTATGATCATCTATTATGTAGAATCATTGTTTATCTTCAAGATAACTTAATAAATGCATTGGAACATGAAAATAATGGTGCTTAAATTTAATAGAAAAGAAAAGAGTGATAAACTTTATTAATGAAATTTGTCTTAGTACATTGTTTACAACTCTAGGGTTATCTTTCTTTGATACTTATGATCCTTAGAAGCAATCTAGCACTACCATCATGTTTAAGCTATAACACTAAAGAGGTGATTAGTCCCTTCTTATCCTACTTCACCTAGCTATCATCCCTCATCATTGTTGGCTCTGCAACTTCATGTTTTGCATGATCTCTAAGTCCCTTGCCTTAAATGTTACATATCAAACCACTTCCTACAAATAGTTACAAATCCCCATAATGAGGGACCCCTTCATTCAAAGGATAATTCCATTATTATATTATAACTTTATCCTTAACAAGGAATAGGACATTATAGTGAGCCAACAAAGCTCATATGGTAACCTATATCTTAATTAACCATACTCGTCCATCATTCCATCTGACTGACATATCCACTCTAATTATATTACATATGTTCACTGTCATGAGTACTTATTATCTATATGTGTCTACATGTCTTTTATTAGTTTTTATTACCACTACTAATACTAATGCTCATTAACCTATAACTTACATTTACTAACCTTCTAGAGCATTGGTTATAGGTGTAACCTATAGCTCTCTTAGTCTTCATACTACTTATAGAAACTATCACATCTATACTCTTTCACTTTCATGATGAGGCTTGATATAGGAGGTCATCCTCTTCCATGACAGGGTGCTTCATTACTATCTCCCTCATGTTAGCTTCACTTGCAAAAAAATCACAAAAAATGTGTGCTATATACATTATTAAACGTATACCAACCTAGCTTACTAAATCTACATTATCCCAATAAGTCTCATGCATTAAATCTAGACCACACACATACAATCAACACAAGAGCAACATAGTAATAACTCATAATGTAAGTAGACTAAGCATGTAACAAGTACATACTACTATAGATCTTATATAATTCATCTCAAGGGAAAACATGCCAACATGACTAGAATGTAGCGTGTAGTCCTTAAATCACCAAGCACAAGTTGTTCATAACTCCTGGTGAGGGTATGACCTCCACTACAAGCCAATTGCAACTAAGTTATGGCTTTTCATAATGACAAAATAAGAAAACCAGAAGTTAGAAAATGACTCACATTTACTAAGATTTCTTAACATGTCCTAGCTATGAGGCCCTATTACTTATGATCTTGAATTCAATTCTGAATGTAAGAATACCATAACTTGTAGTCTATGCAAATTCCTAGGATCTTTGGATCACAAACCCAATTGCAACCTACATCCATACCCACTATTGAAAAAATAGCTAAGACCATGCTAACTACAAAAATATCCAAGTCCATGCATCCAATAATATGATTGCACATCCCCAAGAAACTATAATCTGTCTTTAACAAAATCCAAAAGATATGCATATTATCCACAAGTAACACATCAAGCACATACCTAATTTTCAAAATCTATAAATCCAAGTGCATAACATTCCAAGCATAGTAAAATACAACTTCATCTTAGTAAGCACATGCATTCTAAACATAGTGTGTACAACATCCTAACCAACCCATAAACTCAAGTCCATGTTTATGTGAACTAAATCCAAAATAGAAAACCAGGACAAAGGTAAATATAACCCACTAAATTAACCAAATTTATCCAAAGTAAAAATGATCATGAAAAGATAGAAACATAAATAAGACTCCATCTCAATCCCATCAATTCTCAAATCAATATTTTCAAAACCACTACTAGCCTAAGACTAGCTCTCAAATGACTCTAAAAGCTCCAAAATCCATCAAGAATTGCATAACATGGAAGAAAAATGGTTTCAAGCAACATCCAAAAAAATGAATAATCAAAAGAAGAGAAATGGCTTAAATTTTATGTATTATATATAAAATATAAAATTATTAATATAATTTAAACTTATTTTATTCATCACAGGAAAATTTCATGAGTCTAATCCAAACAACTAAGCCCACTAATAACTCTAGGATCCATTATTCATAACTAATGTTTGGGAGCTTCAAAACAAAAATTGATCAAATTTTCAACAAGAAAATATCATGCACATCATAACTATAAGTCAAATTTATAATCATATCATCATTAGGCATAACATAATATCACAAAACCTATTGCATCTCACATACCAGTTGATGAACCACGATATCGCATACGCGAAATCATGTACGCGATATCACATCCACCACACGATGTCACGTACATGATATCGCATCTTGCCTCATCTTCTATAAATAAGAGGTGGCACCCTTGGTTCACATACAATTAGATTTATACCCTTAGCCAGACTCTTGCAGTTTTGTCATTCCATAGTTAGAATTATTTCTATGTGCCTGTAGTAGGAGTCATAGAGTGAACGGATCTTTATTCCAGCAATTTGTACCTGAGCACAATTTTGTGTACGACAATAAAGACAAACTTTATGATAAACCTTGAAGCATACATATTAAGCTAATTAGTAATTAATTATTGTTTAATTCTTTCCTAGTTAATTAATATCTCTCTCAACTGTCAACCCCCTTAGTTGAATACACTCAGTACGACAGCTTCGAGCATGCGTGTAGCACTTGGTAACCCAGTAATGATTAGTGTTTGGTAATCCTAGTAGTGTTGCACTAGTTTAGGATGTGTACGACAAGTGGGAATAGATACTGGTGTTAGGAACATTTAGAAACTAGTTAATGAATAGTTAATGTAAGTTAGCCACTTAGTTCTTTCTCCCTATCCTTTATTAGCAGAAGAAATAAATAGGACAAAAGCTATAAAAATCATCTACCTCAAGTTTACTTAACCATACAACCATGAAAATGCAAGTAAGTTTGGGAAGACAATGATTGATTAACCCTAAGTGTTCCATTAAGGCGCATAAGCACTTGGTCCTTGGAGTTCAATCGGATCATGCATGAAATGCTCATATTCGTATGGTTGAGTGTAGGGGTACCTCGCCACTCATCATTGGCACCATTGCCAAGGACTTAGTTGTTTGTGCGCTGCATAGAACATAGGAAATCATTCATATCATTAGAACATTAGGACAAACCCTTAGGGTTAATCAAAGAAAGATGAGACAATAGTACATTGCACACCAAACAAAACAAGATGTATTCTTCTTCGCATAAGAAAACTTCACTACCTAGGACTAATGCAAGAGGTAGTCAACGGCATAATACACATAACCAAGATATGCCAGTTCCTCAATACTTTCATGTGGTATATACTCATCCTGATGAGTATGTACCTGGTTTCACCTTTATTCTCCACCAAGACGAACAACTACGTTGGAGAGACTTGGAGGGTAACATAGTGTTGCCTCTAGACCAATCAGTTCCCAACATGCTCCTTCATGCTCTCACATGAATAGGCATGCCACTTTTATACGCATAATATGTTGCATGTGATCATGACTCAAGAGACTATCATCCCATATAAGTGCAACATCAAAAGGACTTGCAACAGGAAAGATACCATACATCTTTGAAGGGTAAATGGCCCCATGACGCTTCGCACGTTTTGAGAAAAATTAAGGATGGTGAACCTACCTCAATAGGTTCCCCATGAAATGATGTTCCTCCTCTTGACATTGGTCAAGGTGCGGTGTATCAAAACCTCCACTCCACTATTCACAACCCTGGTTCTAATACCCACAAACACGAAGTGTTCAACAAAGGAACACGAACACACGATAAGGATAAACATTTTAATCATGATCATGATCGAGGCCAAGACCACTGAAGAGAAGGTAGAAAACATTGTCATNGATCATGAAGAACCCCTACTCGCAACTAGAAGCATGCTAGATATAACGAAGGCTGTAAGAGTTCCAACAAGGCATCAAAAGAATAGTAGGATCAAGAGGTTAGACATGAACAACATCCCACAATTTGAAGGGGGATGCAATGCTAATCCTCAAAATCATTTACAAGCATTCCACGATGCATGTGCCTTGTAAAACATAGAAAACGAATGGCAAAAACTAAAGTTTTTCCCAAAGACACTAGTGAAAGAAGTTGAAAGTTGGTATCGGTCCTTAGAACCAGAATCCATTCAAAGGTGGAGTACAATGTTAGAACTCTTCAATGATAAGTACTAAATGTACTCCTAAGTGTCTAACCTACAGAAGAAAATCCACTGATGGAAGCAAGGAAATCATAAACCCTTGGATGCTGCCATGGGCCGCTATTACACACTATTACATCATTGCCCTAACCATCGTTATTCGTAGTAGGATCAACTACGCCATCTCGTGGATGGACTTAGGCATGAAACAAGAAGAACCCTTGGGACGTATGCCCAAGGAAGGTTATCGGAGCTTAGGTCTCATCAAATTCATTGATTGCTAGAGCAAGTTGCCAAAGAAGAAGGTGAGCTACAAAAGAGAGAAAGTGTGGAAGAATACAACCTAGATCCTTCCCTTTGAAAAAGGGGAGTAAGATTTTGTGAGGAGGAAGAAGAGTCACCACTCAAAGAGATGGTAAATAGGAAAAAATTTTCTCTCCAAAAGTTAACATCAAAAGTATCGACAAAGGTGGACCAAATGTGGGACTCCCTAGATAGTAGGTCTGAAACTGTTCTTAAAATTGTAGAGGAGTCTAGGAAGGGAGGTAGTGACCGCAAAAAAAAAAGAAAAACAGAGAAGTGGAAAATGCACGTAACAAGGGTAAGGGAAAAATGGCCGTCATAGAAGAGGTTGTTGATTCATACATGGATAATGATAGTGGATGCAAGATATGCCAATACGACCATCCTAAGGGATGTTGCCCAGTGATCTCACATCCACAAGAGTCTGGGGTGTATGCACTCAACCCACGACTAAATAAATGGCAAACACCTCGACAATTACCTTATCCCCAAGGTAACCCAAGGTAGTTCCACCAACCTTCAACATATTATCCAAGTGGAACTCCACCACAACCTATTGAGCAACATCAATAGTGGCAATACCCACAGTCATGGGGGATGCCACCACCAAGCCAACAATACCCATATCGGCAACCTAACCCATATGGCTACTACATGCAGCATCTAATCTCTTCACGTGACTCTGTTGGTCACGTTACACCACAACATCACTACCAAGCCCATGAGTATTATAGAACTCCTTCTCCTAGGAGAGATAACCCACAAATATACCATCCTTCAAATCCATCTGCAACTCTCACAGCAATAGCTCCATTACCACCCACTCCAACAATGCAAGGGGAACTCCCTACTCAACCATAGTAATGCAATTCCACAAGGGCTATAAATCCTTAACCCACTATTGGTTCTAACAAATGTATGAAGAAAAGACCTTTCTTTAGAACCAATAGTCTAACTAAGCCCTTACAACCACAAGCAGTTGAACCTCTGAATGCCTCCCCATCAAATCAAGCTTCAGAGCTCCCTTCGAACCAAACACCGAGCTCAACACATACGGTCATGTTAACACATGTGATTGCTAATTGGATCAAGGTTGGCCACCTTCCTAGGAAATTATCTAATCCTAGAAGCCCTCTAATCTATCTCAAAATTGCTAGGAATGAGCCATGCAAAGCTCTTCTGGATTCAAGTTCTAGAGTCAACTTAATATCGCAAGAAATGTACAAAGCCTGGAACCTACCTCCATTGAAGAATAGAAATATTCACCTAGAGCTAGCTGACCAATCCATCACTGTTCCTTTGGGACTAGTGGAGGACATCATCACCACTGTGTGTGGTTGGTTGTACCAAGCTGATTTCCTAGTGATACAAGTGAATAATGGTAAAGGGGACTTCCCAATCATAATGGGAAGGGCATGGCTAAGTACTATAGATGCACACCTAGGAATTTGCAATCTTTCATTGGAAATATCTAAGGAGAACACTTTTGGAAAGATCGAGAAGAAGAAGGTTCCATGCATCACATACAGTGATATAGGATGCAATTGCATGCAGAGATCATGGGTTGTGCAAAGTTTAGCATTGCCTGCATGCAACCGGTGTGCACAAGACATTAACATACAAAAGTGCCTATATGCAGCAGCCACATGACAAGAAGACACCCAATGGCTAATAGCTGATCAAGAGATCAACTCAGTCATGTGCATGGAACTAACTGAGGAAATAACTTGCACTTACATCGAAAACATAGATGCACTAGAGCAAGTTCGCTGCCAACTTCCAAGCCTTAACCTTGAAAACATCAACTGGGGGAAGTTGGAAATTCCTGAAAAATTCAAAAAAAATCCCCTAGAATTAAAATCATTTCCCACCAGTTTGGAATATATGATCCTTGAAAATGGAAAACTAGTAATCATCAACGCAAGACTTACTTCCAAAAAAAAAGGAAAACTGCTGAAAGTAATAAACAAGTGGTCAAAAGCCTTTGCCTGGTCATATCCTAAATTAATTGGAATAGATCCTAGGATATACCAGCATAGGATTAACACTAACCCATCCATGAAATCTCGAAAACAACTGCAAAGATGATTGAACCCAAAATTAAAGCAAGTTGTAAAAGAAGAAATAGAATAGCATCTTAAGGCTCGGTTCATATATCCCATTGCTGATAGTGAATGGGTTAGCCCTTTGGTAATCATGCCTAAAAGGGAAGGCAAATGGAGGGTGTGCATAGATTTTAGGCTACTGAACATGGCAACATTTAAGGATCACTTTCTGTTTTCGTTCATTGACCAAGTCTTAGACACCATAGCAGGGCATCGCTATTACAGTTTTCTGGATGGCTATAGTAGATACAACCAAATACAGATGGCCCCAGAAGACCAAGCCAAGACAACATTCACTAGTCCTTGGGGAATATTTGCATATAAACAAATACCGTTTGGCTTGTGTAATACTCTTACCACGTTTCAACACCTTGTTCTAAGCATATTCCTATAGCAAATAGGAAATAGAGTGGAAGTCTTTATGGACAACTTCTCCACCTATGGAACAAGTTTTGATCAAGCCTTGGACATATTAGAGCAAGTGCTGAAAATATGCGTAGAAACCAATCTAAGGCTCAACTTGTAGAAAAGTCATTTAATGGTCTGAGATGGCATAGTACTTGGGCATAAGGTTTCACATGCAAGAATAGAGGTATACCCAGATAAAATTAAGGTCATCCAAGGAATCACCCATCAATAGAAAATCATCAAAGACATTTGATCATTCCTTGGACACATCGGCTACTATAGGAGATTCATTGAGAACTTCTCCAAGATTTCCAAACTGTCGGTAGAGTTAACAAAGAAGGACGTATCTTTTGAGTGGACCAGGGAATGTGAACGAGCATTCCAAACCCTGAAACAAAAGCTAGTAGAAACTCCCATTCTACAAGCTCTTGACTAGTCCAGACCGTTCCACATCATGACTAATGCATCCAATTATGCCTTAGGAGACATACTTACACAATTAGATGACCAAAAATGCCCTTACTACATCCACTATGCAAGTAGAAGTATCATCGATGCACAACTTAACTACACAACTATAGAGAAAGAATTAATGGCTATAGTGTTTGCACTGGATAAGTTTAGGCACTATGGGTTAGGTTACAAAGTGTTCATCCACATAGATCATAGTGCAATCCGGTTTCTCATGAACAAGCCAATGGTTAGCCCTCATATTATACGATGGCTGGTAATCCTACAGGAGTTCGATCTGATGATGATCGATCAAAAAGGCACCAAGAATGTAGTTGCAAATCATTTATCTTAATTACACTGGGACAGAAAAGAGGATGAATATGTAATGTCTGATCATTTTCCTGATGAAGCCCTCTTTTCCGATGTAGTGAATAACCAACTACCCACAAAGATGAATTGGTATAGTAGCATTCTCACCTATCTCCTTACTCAATAAACACCACAGGAGCTGGACCTTAGGAAGAAACAATAGTTTCTTCACAAAGCCAAGTACTTCATGGAGATCAATGGACAAGTTTACAAAGTGTGTCCTGATGTCTTGGTTCGATGGTGTGTGCCCGATGTAGACTAACTGAGAGTTCTCCAAGATGCTCATGAGGGCCCTTGTTGGGGTCACTACGCGGGGAGATGAACGGCTATTAAGATCTTACTTGCAAGATATTACTAGCCAACATTATTTCGGGATGCCCATCAATTTGTCCGATCTTGGGAGCACTGTCAATGTGATGGAGGAATGACTGCTAAAATGGAGGGTTGGCAATAGTGGATTCAACCATTAGAACCCTTTGACATTTGGGGAATAGACTTTATGGGGCCCATTACACCAATGTCCAATGGAAAAGCTTACATTGTAGTTTTCATAGACTATTTAAAAAAATGGGTTGAAGCAGCTGCTATTAAAGATTGCACATCATCTATAGCTACACGATTTGTGCAACAATAAATCGTAAATAGGGTTGGTGTGCCACATGCACTTATTTCGGATAATGGAACACACTTCACAGGTGCAACTTTTCAAAAGTTAATGCAACGCTTAGGGGTTGAACATAAATTAACTACACTTTATCACCCCCAAGCTAACAGACAAGCTAAGGTCACCAATAGGGAGATCACTAAAATATTAACTAGGATAATTAGGGAGGATAGGCAAGATTGGAGCACTAAACTAAATGATGCTCTTTGCGCATACCGCTCCACCTAGAAACTCTCTATAGGCTACTCTCCCTATGAGTTAGTGTACAGAAAGCTTCCAACACTTCCGATTCAAACCGAGCTCCGTACACTATCAATGACTTGTGACCTCCACCTCGACCCTAATCTAGCACAGAAACAAAGGTTAGAAACTTTAAACATGCTAGAAGAAAATCGATTAGCTACCCT
>MNCI01011846.1:457627-477969 GCA_015680685.1 Gnetum montanum | reverse complement strand
CCAAATGACATTTCCAAAGCCTACGAACTCTTTGAATGTGGGTTTGTCAAGGCATAAAGGGCATGAGCCTACTTTGGGGAGGACCCACTGGCATTCCTATTTGATGCATCAGTTAACTTATTTCCTTTAAACATTTTCACAATCAACACTTTTTTTTTGTTTCATTCCCATCTCTGACATCCATTTTATCGGTGTTGTAATTCTTTATTTTTCTCCATCTTTCTTATTCATGATCTTTTTCCATTATATAACTACTGGAGGATTGCTCTTAGTCATGGGGGACCTGGTCCAATTTTTTCAATTTTTCCTAACCCTTACATCTTGGGTAGTCACCAGTGTTATATCTCTGGAATCCATATTGGCCATATCACAACTCAGCGAATGGACCTTACACCGAGGCAAGGTATCAACTGTATTGTGATTTACTTATCCTTGCTCATATGTGACTGTGTTGTGTGTGCAGATGGCAATCATACAACAATGGACTGGACCTAGAGGAAACACTCAGGATGGACTGGTGCTAGAATGGTTGTGCAAGGAACAAGATTGATAGTGCGGCTATGGATGGACAACAGAAGGCACAATCTTGGCATCGGCAGCAACATGTCTTCACCTTTTCTCTCTCTCTCTCTTCTCTCTTAGCTACCAAATAAGGCTGGATGTCAATTGTGTATAGTGTTTACTTTTGTAGTCATGAATACTAATTGTTTCCATGTATTGTAATGTTGATCCGTTCACATATCATCCCATTCACCATTAGTTATCATTCAAGTCAATAATCCCATACCTTCCCAATATTTTGTAAGGAACTCAAGCACAAGTTTTCATTCAGTCATAGGGGTATGATGAACCGCGATATCGCATACGCGATATCATGTACACGATATCACATCCACCACGCGATATCACATATGTGATATTGTGTCTTGCCTCATCTTCTATAAATAAGAGGCAGCACCCTTGGTTCCACAAGTTAGATTTAGACCCTTATCTAGTTTCTTGTAGTTTAGTCATTCCAAAGTTAGAATTATTTCTGTGTGCCTGCAGTAGGATTCATAGAGTGAATGGATCTTTATTCAAGCAATTTGTACCTAAGCACAATTTTGTGTACGGTAATAAAGATGAACTTTATGATAAACCTTGCAGCATACAGATTAAGCTAATTAGTAATTAATTATTTTTTAACACTTTCCTAGTTAAATACACTTAGTATGACTACTTCAAGCATGTGTGTAGTGCTTGGTAACCTAATAACCATTAGCATTTGGTAATCCCAGCAGTGTTGCACTACTTCAAGATGTGTACGGCAAGTGGGAATGGATACTAGTATTAGGAACATTTAGAAACTAGTTAATGAATAGTTAATGTAAGTTAGCCACTTAGTTCTCTCTCCCTCTCCTTTATTAGCAAAAGACATAAAAAATACAAAAGCTATAAAAATCATATACCTCAAGCTTACTTAACCATACAACCATGACAATACAAGTAAGTTTAGAAAGATAACGATTGATTAACCCTGAGTGTTCCATTAAGGCGCATAAGCACTTGGTCCTTAGAGTTCAACCAGATCATGTGTGAAATGCTCATATTCTTATGATTGAGTGTAAGGGTACCTCGCCACTCATCACCAGTCTCCTACTTTTGCTCCCAAGTTCTTCATCCCTAGTAGTTACAATGTCTATTGAACACAACATAAGATTAGTGTGCATAATAATGAAATATAAACACAATAAACAATGAAAATTATATATCCTATAACATCATAACATCTCTACAATTCATAACAATATATCTATCTATTGAATCAACATCTCCCAATCATAGCTAAACATGCATTCATAACAAGCATAGAAATATACCAAAGATCCTATGATAAAAGATTACATTGATCCTACACAATAAATATATGTACTTTAGGAGATGCATAGTTATAGCTTTGATTATATGCTTTAGTGAATTTTGTTATTTTACATGTATTCATTACATTAGTTATATATCCTTGCATACATAAAGCTATTTTATGTATAGATATTATCCTAAGTGTACTTGTTTAGATTTTATGTAGTTATCTTCTTGGCTATTTCTATTATGTTGCTAAAGGTATATATATACATCTCATGCTTAATTAAGAATATTTTTATTACTAGTTTATTTTTACAAGTCAAAGTTATCCTTGGCGTTTTTTACAACACTTTATATTATGCTTTCAAGTTGTAAAATAATTTTTTATGTCATTATTTTCATGATAATGACACATACATTTCTTTTTAATGATATAGTAAGAATTACCTTTAACTCATTTAGTGGTTTTCTTGCCATGCTCTACTAGCCTTAGTATCTTGATCTTACCCTACAATGTTTCCATGACCATGGGTCTAGCAAGTTAGACTAATGTAATAAATTTTAAACTTAGGTTAGGATATGAGGATATTACAATCCAACTCAAAGAATTGCAAATATACTCAATTAGAATTTATTTTTAATGATATAATTAAAGAACTCAATTATGGCTTCATACTCTATAAGTTAATTCTTCAAAGCATGATGATGAATGATTAGATCATGACTTCTATTATTAAATGGTAAATCCTAAATGTTTTATCATGTCTTCTAAGAAACTATGATAGTTCCTCTTATTCTAGTATCTGGTATCTTCTTTATGCTTTGTATCTCCAAATACTAACTATGGTCGTATGGAGAGCATGTAGGATCATGGGATCCCTAGGTTTAGTGATGATTTTAACCACCTTAAACACAACTTGATGCATAACATATATATATGTAAAATAAAAAATATAAGAATAAGAAAAGTGAAGCTTAATTAATGTCTTACTTCAATCACACCTAATCATGTAGTAAAGTGAGTATTATCCATATTGAATGCACCTTTCTATCATGTAAAATGATGTGGATCAAGATTATTTTTTCAAATTCATCCATAATTCTTGGAGTAGTTGGATAGAAACATGTACATTAGACATGTTATATATCTTCATGATGTTAAATATAGTGTGAATGGGATGCTTTCCTCATATTCATATTTATGTTCTTTCATCCTTAGTTTTAACTCTTTTGTTTCTCATTCATAAAATCATGGTTAAGTCTATAGTCATGTATCATGTTAAAAACATTCCAAAAAAGGACAATATATCTAATAAGCAGCAGGTGCCCTCTATGCCTAACCATATAAATAACAAGCATTCACATGCAATCTAGTTGAATTCTATGAATAAAACTAGTGTCGTATCTAGATTGTTAAGCATTGATCGCATGTTGTTATCTTCTCACTTAGACTAATGGTAACTTTATGACATATGATTTAGTCCAATGTGAGGCATACAATTATGATGTTGTTGGGGTCTTAACTTAACCTTAACAATAACATAGAAATTAATTATTTAATTTGATTAATAACAAGAGGATAAATTCTAAGCTAACCTAAGGATGATAAGTATCCATTTCTATCCTATCATACACATCCTAAACACACGTACTCAGTACTAGGATTACCAAGTGTTATACTACTGGGAAAACCAAGGAATAACACTGCTAGGATTACCAAGTAAATATGTGTTTACACTTGAAACTAGTCGCACTCATTTTTTCAATTGATTAGCATGCATGGAAATGTAAATATTAACTACTTACATGGAAAATAAATCACATTGAATGTAAATCTATTCTAAGTCAAAGTGTTGCAATGAATATGGATCAATCTCGATCTTATTGTCATTCATGGAATGTGTCCAAGTACAATTCCACTCAAATAAGACTCCATGCAATTGACTCAAATCCACACTACAAGCACTCGTCGACTATTTGCTAAGATTACGAAATAAAACTACAAGATTTCAACTACAATCCTAACCAAATGGTGCTAAATATGTAGTGGATGCTTGTATATTTATAGGAAAATAAAGGCATTACATTGATGGAGATGCATTAATGCATTTAGTTGTTAATGGAGATGTGTTGATGAGGCTGCGTCAACACATCTAAGATGTGTTATGGGTTAATGCATCAATGCATCCTCATTGACATATATGCATTGATGCATCTAAGATGCATCGATGGGGATGCATTGATAAAGTTTCCCAACATATCAAGTCTCATCATACCCCTACAACTAACTAAAAACTCATCCTCAAGTTATATATAAACAGACAAAGTTTCATTACAAAAATTGTGGGGCAACCACGTCTAGATTGGCTACCATTATAAAACTGGAGTGTCACATTACACAATTTTATTCGAGTGAATGTATTATAAAATAACAAAGAGAGACTAGAAAAACATCAAAGTTTGCAAAATTTTAGAAGTATTCAAAGATTTGCTAATGATAAATCTTCTTGTTATTGGCAGCAGTGGCAAACTTTCCAACCTTGATTGTTATGTTTATGCTTCTCTTTTACACAAAACATTATTGAAGAATGGACTGAAATTTTTTCTCATCAACCCATGGGTTCAACCAACATGTGATGTTTTAAGGTTTAACCATTGTGTATGCTATTTAGTTATCCATGGGCATCTCCTCATCTATCCTTCTTTTGGCCTCTTTACCTTACCTTGCAAAAGACCTTCAACCTTAGGCTTTCCTTATAGCATCACCTACAATTACCAAAGGATCAACATTAGTTTTGCTAAATTTTCCTTAATGATTAATCCTTTTTAGATCCCTAGTTAGCTGAAAATTCAAAAACCTTTTAGCATTTAGGCTCAAGGTGATTTCCCAATAATGTTTCCCAAGGCTCTAAGGTAACTAAAATCATCAATTTTTTCATGTTATTTTGATTATTTTTACTATTACTTACCATAATGTTTAAGATGGGGTGTTAGAAAAATTTCAAAAATTACATCCTTAACCCTTCCACAATAAATAAGCTTAACTATGAAAGCTCACAAGTTTTCGAACAATTAAAACCAAAGGTCTACTTTACAAGATGGTAAACAAATTTTGAATTTAGAGGAAATTTTAATATAAGATCATTAAAGATAACTCAAAATTGATGAGAATTTAGTTGCAAAATCATGCATAAATTCAAAGAAACTATCCATGATGTTCCTGAAAACGTGAGGTTTGGTTCAGAGCCATGATCAATAAAAGTTATGCACGTGGATCCTCCCTAAAGCAAGCTCCTGCCATAATGACCTTGCATAACCACTTCTATAGATGTTTGTGGGCATCTTAGAAGTCAAATGTAAATCATGCCTTTGCTTCAAAAAACACATGATTGTCTTCATTGTGATCTTGCACTATACTATACAAAACCATTAGGCTCATAATTACATGTAGTAGTAAGGTAAGTTATGGGATGAGAAGGGATTGTAGAGATTAGGACGTGAGATATCTAACCATGTCCATAATAGGTTCTTATGTTAATTGTGATTAAGATGACATAATACCTATTCATCCAAGTTTTAAACCAAGGCCATACCATTAATAGTGTCCTCACATTAATGTGCCCCTTCTTGTCTACCATCATGAGTCCATAACAACCAAAGAGAATTAACATCACTTAAAAAAGAGAAAAAGGAAAGAAGGAATGACCTTAGTTAGAGGGGTACCTTTAGTACTGGGTAATATGTCTTTCCAACCCCATAACTAGTGCTTGTAGCCCATTATTATGTCTAAGGGGTGTGCTTTCAATTTTCATTTTTTTTCTTTTCTTTTTTTTTCTTTTCTCATTCTCTTTTTTTTTTCTCTTCTCTTTTTTTTTTTCTCTAGGGGACGGGAAGGTGAGGGGGTGGACCACACCATGCAAATACATGCTTCCTATTTATTGATCCATGATAGGAGTGATAATACACTCCATGAGGAGTCATAGGCCCCAAGAAGAAAATCAAGAAGGGAATCCATAAATCACCTTGAGGTCACATTCTTTGTCATTTCCACTTGTCTTTTCCTCTTTCTTCAAGGCACAATGATCATTAATTAATTTTATTTTTATTTGAGAAGAACCATATTACTTTCATGATAAAAACCTCTCATAAATAGAACTGGAGGGATGAATGATGTGGTCTCACTACTTTACACAATTGTTTACCCAATCATCTTCATAACATAGGATAAAGATCCAACACATGGTGTTGACTTCTACATCATGACTAGAAATATTATTAACAAAAACATAATAGACATTCATAAAACATAAATAAAATTACTTAAGAAAATAGAAAATTATAAAGAAAAGAAAAATAATAAGAAACATAAAACATATTAAGAATTCAAAAATTTTTGAAGAAATAGGAAAATGATAAAAAATTGTAAAACCAAAAATAAAAATGTATAGGAAAATGATAAAAAATTGTAAAAAAAGAAAAAGAAAATATGCACTTATTAGTTCTTGATTCAAGATGGGGCATCTACCCCATGACTAAACTTACGTGTGAGCATTTTAAAAATGGACCACACATTCCCTTGAATATACACCATAAGTTTTCCATTTATCATCTTTAGTGATTTTCTCTTGTTATCATATTTAACATTGATGATAATGAGGTTTTGATCATTTAGAGACATATATTCAGTTGGACTTAAAGGTTCCAAAGGTATTTCTTTTTTAGAGGGTCTAGATATGTTTTCTTTTTAATTTTTTATTTTAATTCTTTGATCTCCTTCTTTAACATCTTCTTTTGGTGTATAGTCAAAGTGTAAGATCTCTTCCTCTAAGTTCTATGTTTAGTTTATTTTCTTAGAACTAGAACCAATAAGTGAATTAGTTATTTCCATGCATCTTTTGAATAGTTTTATGTTCTAATTCTTAAGCCACTTGGTGTCTTTTGGTTTAGTGGCTACTATGTAGACTTGGCTTTTTACACACACTTGTTCCTTGAGTTTTTTTGTGGATTGGTATAGGGATCATGTTAATACTTTATCATTATTAGTAATGCATGGAATTTTTTGTCTCTCCAAATTGATAGGTTCATCTCTTATGTTTTTTGTTGGAGTGATAATGGTTGTTGGCTTTTGTATAGGATTAGGAGACATTATTTTTGTGAGGAAGAGGTTGCACCAAATTGTCCTTGTGCTAGTTCTAATGAGCTAGTACATCTACTAGTTTTATTCACACGTGTAGAAACTATCCTAAAGAAAGGACATTTTCAAAAAAATTTCTAATATCTACTAACATTATCATTCACTTGTATGTTCACGGTACAAGTGGCATTCTTTTGTTAAGGTTGTGGTGTCAATCCTTCCTACATTGTTGGTGGTGACATATCTTGGAGGAAAATATGAGAGTATTGAGAATGTGACAAATGATAAGAGGTATAAGATGATGATCCCACAAGAGATGTTGCAGGTTGATGGTATTCAAAAGAGTACTAGGAGTAATTTGAGGCATGGGAAGTAGAACCACTTAGAGAAACAAGTTGTTGAACATAGTATCCATAAGATTCTAGCTCACAATAAGGGTATTGTTGGTTTGTTGATGGCATTTCCAATGACTATGGATTTTTCCATTATGCCTAATAGTAGTCTTGAGGTTGATAAGAAATCCCATTGGAATAGTACCATTGGTTTTAGGATTATTTATAATTACCTTGTGGGTAGGGTAATCTCCTACATATTTTCTTTTCCATGAACTTAAGATTAAAAGTAAAAGTCCTAGACTCTCTTAAATGTAACATAATTGGGCAATAGCCCTTTGGATGCTTATATTGGCAAATGTTACATCCATCATCCTCCTCTATATCTGAGTCTAAAACCTCTATAACTACATCTTCTTTTTTCTTTTTCTTTTTTTTTTTCTTTTGGCCAATAAGTGTCCTTACCTATTTACTTATTTTTTCCCTTCTTATCTTGATTATTTTATCCTACTTGCTTTACCTTTTCCTCTATGATTTTCAAGTTGGTTGTACCTTTTTCTTCCATCAATTCCCATATCTTATCTACCCTTACTTCAATCTCAACAATAGAATTTTGTATTGGCAAGGTTTTGCATGAAATCAACTCATCAAGAACTACCTCATTTTCTTGATCATAAATATGGACCTCCCTTTTGTAAAAAGTTGGATTCCAGTTATATTCCTCTACATTATCCCTTTTACATAGCTCTCCTTTNGGAGCTAACAAGGGTTCATCATCATCAAACATAACTTGATGATAATCTCTATTTCTATTTATCTAATTACAATGATCTCATCTATGTTCACTTTGATGTCTTCCATGTTGCCTTTGCTTTCTATTTATATCTTCATAGTGACTCCTTAGTGTATCTCTATCTCTATACCTATCTTCCTCTTCATCAAAAATAGACATTAAAAAGGAAGAGAAAGATTTTGAATTGGTAGAATCATCATGGCTCTTATATCTTCTTCCATGGTTCATTGATTTATCTCTTCTAGGTTTGGAGGAGGTCCTAGGCCTTGAGGCCCCCCTTGTTGTAGAATTTATTCCATCCTTTCTAGGATTATCTACAACAATTGAATGTAGTCTTTGAATATAGTAAGGATTACAATGAGCATATGAGACCCTTTCTTGTAGTTGTTTACTCCAATTCTTTTCAATCTAGATCCTATCATTACTAGTATCGATGTTTTCACCATGTGATGGGCAACAGGCCGTATGTGAAGTAAACATGTTTTTTATATGATAATGTATATGTGACTTAAAATATTAATATCTTCAAAAAGATAAATCGTTAATGCTTTTATAGCCATCATTTATAATATAACTAATCTAGATAACTAGCACCATCCTTGGAAATTGTGCCAATGATGAGTAGCAAGTACCCCCTACACTCAACCATATGAATCGCAAGCATTCATGTGCAATCTAATCAAATTCTGTGGATAGAACTAGTGTGGTTTCTAGATTTTTAAGCATTGATCATAGGTCGTTGTCTTCTCACTTGGATTATACGATGTATGGTTTAGTCCAAAACGAGGCATATGATTATGATGTTGTTGGGGCCTTAGCTTAACCTTAATAATAACATAGAAATTAATTATTTAATCTGATTAATAACAAGAGGGTAAATTCTAAGCTAGCCTAAGGGCAATGAGTGTCAATTCTGAATTTCTTGTATACTTCTTGAACCCACGTATCCACTACTAGGATTATCAAGTGTTATGCTACTAGGCAAACCAAGCAATAATGTTGCTAGGATTACCAAGTGAATACATGTTTACACTCAAAACTGGCCACACTTATTCCATCAATTGATTAATGTGCATAAAAATGTAAATATTAACTAATTACATGAAACATAAATTGCATTGAATGTAAATCTATTTTAAGTCAAAGTGTTGTAATGAATATGAATCAATCTTGATCTTATTACCGTTCATGGAATGTATCCAGGTATCATGCAACTCAAATATGGCTCCTTACAATTGATCCAAATCCATACTATGGGCACTCACTGACTGTTTGATAAGATTGCAAAATAAAACTACAAGAGTTTGACTACATTATTAACTAAATGGTGTCAAATACACAATGGGTTCTCAAATATTTATAGGAAAGTATACTCATTACATCGATGGGGATACGTTAACGCATTTAGTTGTGTTGATAGGGATATGTTGATGAGGATGCATCAATGGGGATGCATTGACAAGGCTACATCAATGCATCTAAGATGCATTATCAATTAATGCATCAACTCATCCTCATTAACATATATCTGTCAACACATCTAAGATGTATCGATGGGGATGCATCAATGAGGCTCCATCAATGGAGATGCATCAATCAATATCTAATGTGTATAAAGATCATGAAATATGTCCAAAATAACATAGAAAAACTATAAATAAAGGTCTTATCCTCATTCCATGTATAGGCACTCTCATTTCTTCATTTCATCTTTCTTTATTGTGTAAGGGTTTGAAGATCAAGAAGCAAAAGAAGTTTAGATTTTCCTTTCATTTTTCTCAATTCTCTTAGAATTCCTCATATTTTCTTATAAAACTCTCTTTATATTATTTACAATCTCTCATTTTTGCATTATGTCTTAATTTCACAAACATCTTTCATAGTTTTACATCAAAGATCTTTATTTTCATTAGCATTTCCTATCTTTCTCATCATCTTTGTTAGATAAGTTAAATTCTAGTTATTTCAAGTTCTAGATTTATCAAAAGCTTTAGTTTTCAAATATTCCAAATTTCAAGTTACATTTTAAAGCATTTTTTCAATATTTCAATTAATTTGTTCATATTTTGATAGATCTACATTTATTTTCCAATTCTTTTCATGCAATCATTGTTAGCTCTAGCTTTCTTTTAAGGTTTCTTATAAATATGGATAAAATTTGAAGAAAAATGAATAAAAATTCATGAAGAACATATTATTCAAAAAATAAACTTTTTGTCTATCACCTGATATCTCTTAGCCATGAGTTGTAGAAACAAGATCAACTTAAAAATTAATGAAAAATCTTTATTAATCCTCACTACTATTAGGACCTCCACAATAATGAAAAAACATCATCAATCTACTTCAATTCTCCCTACATGCCATGATATCTTTGCAAAGATTTACTGAGACTATTTCATTTGCATATTGCTCTAGTACTCTCCATGGTCTAGGAACACCTCTTTCGATTCCCTTTTCTTCTTTCTATAGGTTTGCAAGTTTCAAGGTCTGGAAAGATATCTTCAAGAGTCAAAATATGTTTTAGCTAAATGTGAAGACTTCACAAGAGACATCTAGGTTGTAGCTAAGACATTTTTGCTTAATGAAAGACATCTTTGCTAAGATGTCTCTCTATCATTAGAGATGTTTCTAACTAATGAGAGACATCTTCACCTAGTGAGAGATGTCTCTCATCTTCTAAAGACATCTTTCAAATTAAAGATATGTCTCTCCTACAAGTTGGATTTCTTAGAAATACATCTCAAAAAGTCCAAAGATGATCCATATGGCTAAGGAAACTTCTGAATTGGACATCCCAAATAGGAAAACAATTGAACAAGAGGAGAAAAATATGGAAATAGCTGGAGATATTTAAATTAAGCTTGAGGAAAGATTTTTAGGATTTTGATCTTAGTTTTATAATAAATATTGATGTTGTTTTATTTTTTGTATCACCATCATGACTATGTCATGAGAAGTTAATGAGAGTTAGCAAGAAGATTTTATGAAAGCATATTGAGTGAGTTCATGATTAGGTTGAAGCTTCAAGATCAACGGTGTATGTATTGGCCTATTTATTCTTATTTTCTTAATGTTTGTTGAGATCTTAGTCTTGAATTATGGGAGAGATTCTCTTTTTGTTGTACTTTGCATTAAGGATAATTATTATATGATTTTAGAGCATCATATTTTGTAATGTCATTTGAGTATTTATGAGTGATTTGGATGTTTATGAGTTGTGGAATCCTATTGTAATATTCTCTTTTAATAATTGAAAATAGTTAGTTTTTCTATTTTCTAGAATATTAAATTATCTTTTATAATATCTAGATTTATTGAGAATTGAAGGTTAAATTAATAAAAGTGAACCTACTCTAGTGTTATTGGTATCATAGCATTTAGGTTGATTGTTATAGAGGGATTTTCATTGTAAATTTTTATCGAATTTAGATGGAACCTAAAAAGAAATAGGTACAAGTCTTGAATAGAGATATGAAGAGCATGAAGTCTATCTTTCAACAAACGGTTGCTCAATTGAATGCGAATAGTACCAAAGTTGATAGAAATGTAGGCCCTAGCTATATTTTGATGCACGAAGATGACGAGCATTCATGTTTAAATAGTGATAAAGAAGTTTCTCATCCAAGTGAAGGGAATGATGAAGAAGGACATACTAGCTATGAGAGTGTTGAAACCCATTAATCAAGGATTCTAATAGGAGGGAATTCACTTCTTTAGATCAATGTTCCAAGATCTCCATCAGTGGCCACTACTTCTTCTTATGACAAGCTAGATGATGAAGATGAAGCAAGACTTGCTAGTGTTCAGAAATGCTACCATACATCCATATCTAGAACTAAATACTTTCAATGGTTTAAATGTGTTGATGCCTTCTTAAGTTGGCTGAAGCCACTTGACAATAATTTTGAGTTGGAAGAGGTACTAAATCAATTAATGGTACCTATTATTGAATCCATATTAGAAGGCATGGTTTCTCCTCAGTGGGAAAAGGAGTCCTAATATTATAAAAGATAAAATGAACAACCTATTAGGGATTGCAACCTCATGAAATATAGGCTGATGAGAAAATTTAAATAGTTTCATCAAAGACAAGAAACCATTATGAAGTTGAAATTTCTAAGGGAAGGTGATGAGCAACAAGTAGACCCTACGTCTAACCATATGAATCACTAAGCATTCACATGCAATCCAGTCGAATTCTATGGACTTATAGCCTTCTAAGTACACTAGTCTCTAGGAAGTGAAACTAACCATTACAATCATTTTCTTCCAAATTACACTTGTAAAATGCAAAGGTATGGTTAAGTGCAACTGAGGCATATGATTTTTATCATTTTTATGTTTTACATTTTAAATCACCTAAGAATAAAGAGTAATGAATAAAACAATTAAACTGCTAATTTAATTTAACTATCTACACTTAACTAATCCTAACATAAGCATCCATTCCCACTTGCCATACACATCTTGAACATGTTTAGCACTACTAGATTACCAAACGTTAAGCATTACTAGGATTACCAAGTGTCAAGTTTATGTGTGAAGTGGTTGTACTTATGTGCTTAATTAATCACTATTTAATCTATCTTAATTTAGCTTAATTACTTAAATCATTAATGAAAATTTCATAAATCATTAAATGCATAAATAAACAATTAATCTATTTCAAAGTGCTACAAGGTTTATCAGAAAGCTCATTTTTATTACCACACATACTACCGTGCTCAAGTACAATAGTGGTCAAATAAAGATCCATGCACTCTTTGACTCCTACTATGGCCACTTAGAAAAATATTCTAACTTGCAAGCAAGAAAACTACAAGAGCTCCACTACAACTATGACAAAATATGTCATAAACATGGTGGATGAGTGTGCATTTATAGGCAAAAATAGACACTGTGTCAATGAGGCCACGTCAACACATCAACATGGTCACGTCAATGAGATTGCATCAACAAGACTACATTGACAAGGCCTCATTGATGTAACCCAAGAAAACATGACTCATCATACCTCCACAACTAAATAAAAACATGTCCTCAAGTGAAAAAAAGGAGGACAAGCTTCCTACAAAATTTTGGGAAGGTATGGGATTATTAACTAACTACTAATACACACAAACACAACACACACATGAACAAACACTAAGTGCCCAAGTGTGTAGATTTACAATTATTACAAAATTTTGATGTTTAAGACAAAAAAATTGAACACCAGGAAGAAAATGATATAATTCCTCTAATGGTACAAAGACAAGGAAGGAGTTCAAATGGTCTTAGGCAGTGGAGGTTCCTAAGGCTCCAAAGAACATTCTCCTACTTTAGGTGCATGCAGTGGTTGAGGTGGTTGTGGTTATCCTACAGCAAATGCAACTTCTGATGGAAGACATAAGGCATCCAACAATGCCTTCATCTTCTCCTCCTTACTCCTAGGATTGTTCATGGTCCACACTGCATCGCAAATGTGGGCTAGTGTGGAAACATCCCAAGGATAGGGCATTTCTGGAAATAGCTCCTTCGCATTGACAAACTAGGCAACAAAATGTTTACATTCAATATCAAATGCCTTTATTACATTCTATAGCTCCTGCTAGTCACTCATTCTCCTAGTCAGGTTCTCAACTATAGATCATTGATCAGTGAAGCACTTCTTACGAACATTGAGTTCTACATTTGTCACCTCAAGCTTCTTCTTGGTGTCTTTGTGATGCTTGAACTCCACTTCATACAACAAGTATGAACTGGCCACCTATTTCTCCAATTCAAGCAGTGATCATCTGACAATCAACATTGCTAGACTTTCATACCAGAGATTGGCAAGCTCAATGTACTCCATCATCTCCTCAATCTACAATTTCTTCATGTGAAATCTTCCTTGTTGTAGTCATTGATCCCATCAAAGATAGGCTGCTAGACATCACCTCTTTCTCTAAGTTGTTACACTATAGTGATTTTTAACTCTCTCAAACTTGAGAGCCTCATTTTTCTAGGTGGCTACCTCTATTGTAGATTTTTGTTGAAGAGCCTAGACTTCTTCCATGGAGAGATTTCTATTTTTTGCTACCAATCTCATTAGTTTAGTGTTCACTTTGGCTAGCTACTCCTGCTGTTAATGGATAAATTCTTGCATTTGCTACTTCTACACATCAAAATTCTGTAGGTAATGATTTTCTATGCTCAAAGTTACATTCTCCTGGCAAGTCTAGTCTAAGGCCTTTTGGATATTATGCATGAATGCATCAGCCAAGGACTAATAAAAGACTAATGTCTCCTTGATGTCCTAAGCATTTCTAAGCTTGTTCTAAAGCTTCTTGAAAGATTCATCACATGTTAATATAGGATTGAGAAACACAGGATCAGCAAGATAGGCTCTTAGTACAACAACATCTGCAGCTAAGTATTTATTTTGAGCTCAGGCTATTTTGAGTTTCCCCTTCATGATAATGAATTTTCTCTTTGGTTCCAATAGCTTCAACTAGGTTGAAATGATTGTATCAAGAAGGTCAAAGACATCTAGAATCAGTTGCTCGATTTTTACTAGTTGGTCCAATAACTCCTTGTGCTAGCTTGCACTTAATTTGCTGCTAACTGTTCCTATGAACATCTGCACATCTCTAAGCTTAGAAATGTCTAGTACATATGCCACAAGTGCATTTAATGCCATGGCAATTCTATCAACAATCACCTTTGCTATTGTCTCCTACCTATGATGCTATATCCACTAGGATAGTTGCCTCCTTGCCCTCCTCTAGACAAACTAAGAAAGTAGCAACATTCCCAGAGATTTCTGAGAATTGCTAGTATTATGAGAGAGATACTATTACCTCTCAGGTACAATAATTTGATCTCACGGATAACTATATTCTTTGGGCTAAGAAAATTGACCCACCTCCCTCCATCTGGTTCATGATTTGAGCCACTTGATTTAGGTGGCTCATCATTGGACAATACATAAATGGATCACCACCACTTGTTCCTACTCATGCAAGAGCTACTCTAAAATTTCACACATTCATTCAAGGGTAGCACAAGAATCTGATGTTGTTTCATGAGTAGGTGGTGGAGGTGGTGGTTGCTACTCCTCTTTCTTGGCTGTGGAAGGAGTCTTGTCTTTCATCATTTCTTTCCAAGAGGTAGAAGGAACATGCCTGATTTTATCATTAGCATAATGTACTATTCCTAGCCTTTTGCACAATTTTCTAATGAGGTAGGGAAAGGGCAGGGCCTCCCTTCCATGTTCATTTTTCTTAAATCACTTATCTATCTCTAGATAGATTAGCTATGGAAACAAGGAATTTCTTACTCAAAGTAGTACATGCATGAGTAGAGAAAGTAGTCACCTTGCTAGGTCTCACTGTTGGATTGAGGTGGTAGGCCACTATCTTGAAATATACATGCTTCGCTAAGGTGAGTGCACCATACTCCTTGTAGTCCACTCCTTCTTTGCCTCCAAGTCTACTTGTGTGAAGATATCTGCCAAATTTGTTCCAATATCAGGCAACCCAAGGGCTTGCACAATGATCTCCACCAAGTAGAACACCTAAGTGTCCTTGATCATTTTAGTGGCTCCTACCTACCTACCATTCTAGAAGAGATATGTCACTTCCATATACCATCCCCCACTAGAAGTGATGATTGGCCACATAGGAAAGTTCTACAAATATGTCTTGACTTCTACTAGAGCATGTTTTAGGAATGGTCCAAACTTCAATTCTTGGAGAACTAAACATTGGATGTCACGAGGCTTGATCTGATCAAGACAGGCTTGAGTCAACGTGATCTCAAGTCTTAGCACTGGTCTTGGTGCCTCATCTCGATGAGATTGTTCAATTATGATCACTTCCCCAAGAATCTATCTAATAGATTCTACTTCGAACTCCTCTTGAAGAGGTCCCATCACATGAGTTTCTACTACCTATTCTTGGGCTTTTTATTGCTGATCTCTTCCAGCTCTAGGTCATTTGTCCCTTGGTTGGGATGGTCTTCCTTCCTATGGGTGTTTCAATCTAGGTGCCATCTGTAATCACAACATGACCAAGGATTAGCACTTAATGTGTAACTTTGAAACATTTGGAATACCTTATCTCTTGGGGTAGTTACGCTTGGCTAAGTTGTAATCATGGCTGATTTGATTATTTAAATATTATTTTTTATTATCTAATTAAATATGTTATCAGATTATGTTGGAAGATTAACTCTCATTACTTAGCATTTTAAGATTATTGATTTGTTAAACCCATGGGGGAGTTAGAAAATTTACAAAAAATTTGATTGTTGAAAACCTAAGGTTTATAGCCCCCACAACGTAGAGCATACTTTCAGAAGCTGTAAGACTAAAGAATGGAGTGAATCGGACAAATGATTTCAATGTTATAGGCTTTGGAAGGTTTTGAGCTCTAAAAAATTGCAAAAACTCCCCTTACATTTGAAGGAAATGGGAAAAAATTCCTAAGTGGTGAGCATTATATATAGAACTTTTTTCCATTCATTGACTAGGCCTTGTTAACAAGGCCTAGTCAATGTAATTAACTACATCGACTACACCTAGTTAATGTGGCTATTGATCACAATTCACCAAGTCAAAATTTGAAAAATACAAGGAGTTTTTGAGTGAAATTGAAATCAAATGAAAGCCCAAGAAGGCAAGAACACAATGAGATGCATGAAGAGGGCTTGCGAAATTCACAAATGATAGAGATTGATTGGAGAAAATGCCTTAAGGAGCACATAGTTGGATGCAATCAATGGGGAATGCAAAAGATTTAATTACCAAAATGCCTAAGGATAAGGGACTTAACTACCCCAACCAAGAGACATGCAAGTGGGTCCTCCCCATAGCAGGCTCATGCCCTTTTTTCCCTTACATAACCTCAACTAAGGAGTCTTTGGATCCCACAGTTGATTAATGGTTATGAAAAGTTAAAGACCAAATCCAAAAGAATCCATATAAGAATGTTAACACATCAAACTAAGACATTGAGTAAAACATGAAAACAAGCAATGAGGTGAGTTATAGAAAGCATTGATGGATGAGAGAGGAAGTGGAATGGAATTCCTAGTCATGGTCACATAAAGTCCCTTGTGGATTCTATAGTTAAATGACCTAATAAAATTCATCCCTAGTCCAGATAGAAACCAACCATCTTTAGTGACTTTGCATTACTACTCTAAGACCTAACCATCCCCTCAAAACATAAGAATGCTCCCACAAATCAATCACTATTCCTTAGTAGAGAAGAAAAGAGAAGTAGGAAGTGAGAAAGGGCCTTAGTTAGAGGGGACCTTCAGGCATGGATAACATGTCTTTCTAGTCCCATAGCCAATGCTTGTAGGCCATTATTTTATCTAAGGGATGTGCTTTGAATCCCCATCATGATCTTTTCTTTGTTTGTTTTTTAAATTTTATGTTTTTATGGATTCTTGGATGGGAACCACACCATGCAAAGACTTACTCAACTTCTTGTTATTTGTCGACATGGAACAATAAGAAATCCATGAAAACACTCATGCACTTGAGAGAGTAGATAGGCACAAAGAGTACCAAATCCCCTTGAAGTCACATCCAATTCAAACCTTTAAATCCTTCCTAATTTTGAAAAATACCAAGGTCACAAGTTCATGAAACTTTTATTAATAGAAAGGGACCTCATATTTCCAAAACAAGGAAAACTGTAGAGTTTATGAATGGATGGATGACATGGACTCACTACTTGTTCCATGAAAAAGAAACTTTATCTTAGTCATTAGTAAGTAAAACTCAAAAATAAAAACCAAACATTAGTAATCAAAAACATTAGCTACAGACCACCATTGGCAAACAGCTATAACGTCATTGTTTCTTGTTAGCAATAAAGTAATTTTATTAGAAAATAAGGAAAGTTCACACCAAAATAAAGAAAAATATAGAAGAAATTTTAAAATATTCAAGAAAAATAAAACATACTAACGATGTTGTAAAAAAATTTGGAAAAATAACAAAGTGTAAAACAAAAAGGTATAAAAACAACGAAAGTGTAAAACAAAAAGGTGTAAAATAAAAAAGTAGAAAAAATAAAGATCCATTTTAATGATTAACATGGATGGACATCTTCCCAATGACTAAGTTGGAAGGAAAAGATCCAAAAAATTGATCAAGGTTATCCATTTGAGAAGGCATTGATTTCACTGGCTTTCTTGGACTCATGGAAAGGTTTTAGTTATTGCATGTTGACCAACTATTTCTTGTTTAGGCTCTCAAGTTTGTAAATCAACATGACCCTAGAAGGAAAAGTTTCATAAATGATGTAAGGCCCTTCCCACAATGTTTGAAACTTATTTTGTTGAGGTACATGTGTGGGGTTCCAATAGAGAACCTTATCTTTAGGTTGAAATTTTACCTTTCGTATTCTAAGGTCATGGTGTTTTTTGTTGAATGCCTTATGCACTTTATTAAAGGATAGGGCTACTAATCTATTTTCATCTAGTACATTAAGGTTGATAAATCTCTCTTTCTGTGCTAGGCTGAGGTCAAGATCTAGATCTCAGGCTGTTGAAAGTTTACAGACCTCAAATTGAATTAAAACAGTTGGTAATTTTCCGTCCACCAGCTCATAGGGAAAGTAGCCTATAGGGAGTTTCCATGTGGAGCAGTAGGCCCAAAGGCCATCATTAAGTTTCATGCTCTAGTCTCTCCTATATTTGCTAATTATTTGAGTTAATATCTTACTGATCTCTCTATTGGTAACCTCTACTTGACCGTTGGCTTGGAGGTGGTAGGGTGTTGTTAGTTTATGTTCAACCCCCAAGTGTTGCATGAGCTAGAGAAACGTAACACCTGTAAAATGAGTACCATTGTTAGAAATTAGTACACATGGTACTTCAAATATATTTACAACATTCTATTGTACAAACCATGTAGTTATGGAAGATGTATAGTCAATGATAGCTGCTACTTCTATCCATTTAGTACAATAGTCAACAATGACTATTATGTATGCCTTTACATTTGACATGGGTGTGATGGGATCCATGAAATCTATGCCCCATATGTTGAAGGGTTCTAGTGATTAGATCCACTATTGAGGTTCCTCCATTCAAGCAATCATCCCACCATCTAGTTGATAGTGTTCACAAAAGAGAATGAATTGGTGGTCATCTCTAAAGATTGTTGGCCAATAGTACCCTTCCATTAGGATTTTAATGATCATGCATCTCCTTGCATAGTGGCCCCAACAACAACCCTTGTGAGAATCTTGGAAAACATGTAGTTGATTAGCATCAAGAATCCACCAACAAACTAGGCCATCGACACACACCTTGTAAAGTTGTCCATTAATTTACATGAAGCGTTTGACTTGATGAAGAAACTGTTATTTTTTCTAAAAGTCCAAGTCTTATGGCATCTCCTAAGTGAGAAGATCAGTGAGGATGCCATCATACCATTTTAGTTTAACAGGCACTTGTTCATTTATTACACCGACAAAGAGGAGTTCATTAGGAAATTGATCAAAGAGTGGGCTCTCATCCTCTTTGTTGTCTGATGAGACACGATATGCACAAGCCGCGATATCGCGTACGTGATATCGCAGCCTCCACGATATCGCATCCCCTGCGATATCGTGTACGCGATAGCGCGTCCATCCCTGGGATATTGCGTACGCGATATTGCGGTCCGCCACCATATCTCTAAATAAGAGGCGGCACTCCCTTCATTTCCCAATCCTGGCTAGAAGTAGCTAAGCTCTGGCAGTTTGAACACTCCAGAGTTAGATTAATTTCCCATGTGCCCTCAGTAGGAGTCCTAGAGTGAACGGCTCTTTATTCGAGCAACTTTGTAACCTGAACACAAGTTGTGTACGGCAATAAAGACGAACTTGATTGGATACACTTTGCAGTACATGGTTTTATTTTGTTGTTATTTATTACTTTCCTAGTGCGCATGAGTACGACTTGATTACGAGCATTGTGACTGCTTGGTAACCCAGTAGCGTATTCCAGGATCTGCGCTTGGTAATCCCAGTGGTAGTCCAATGTGTACAGCTGGTCAAGGAATCAGCTACTCATCGCTAGGCTAGAACGTGTGATAAGTACGACTTGGCTACGAGCACCCACGGGTGTGTACGGCTAGCCAAGGAATCGGCTACTTATCACACTTAGGCTAAATAGGTGCCTGAGTATGACCACTTTGAGCACTTGTGTCACGTGTGGTGATCCCAGTAACGATTAGCGTTTGGTAGCCACAGTTGCATAGTTCAGGGTG